>SNQJ01S0012840.1:43925-57639 GCA_010110895.2 Picea sitchensis
AATAGGGATAAAGGTTTCATTGTAGTCAATTCCTTCAACTCGGGAGAATACATTGGCAACTAATTGAGCCTTGTGTCTTTCAACACTTTCATTTGATGCATACTTAGTTATGTAGATCCATTTACATCTGACAATTTTTCTTCATTTCGGAAGAGGTACAAGATCCCAAGTATCGTTTGTCATTAAAGAACGATACTCTTCATTCTCTATCGTATCCCAATCTGGATGACCTGAAGCTTTTGAAAATGTCTATGGATCATGATTCTCTAAAACTTGATCCAAAAGAGAAGAGGCTCATTGGAACTGTGAACGTGACTGATGTTGATCGGAAGGATCACCAACAAGATCACCAACTACTTCTCATGTTGAACGGACCCATCTAGGAAGCAGTGGTGCTAGTGTTGGTTTGGGTTCAATGGACTCATCTGGAGGAAGGTCAAAAAGCGGAGGTGGATTTTCATCCTCATTATCATCATCTGAAGAAGAAGAAACCAGAATAGGAATGGTAGATGGCACAAATGTCGAATATGGCTTGCACATCGAAGAAGGTACAAATGTCAAATTAGGCTCACAGGCTAAGAGATTTTCATCAAATTTAACATCTCTTCTAATAATAATTTCATTACAACGTGGTTGAAGAATTTCGTAACCTTTGACATCTTTAGAATAACCAACAAATATACACTTCTCACTTTTAGGCTACAATGCTTTCCTTTTCTCATCAAGAATGTGATCACATGCTACATTGCCAAATACACGGAAGTGACTTACATCTGGCTTAAGTTTATTCCATGTTTCTTCTTGTGTTGTATTTATAAGAGTCTTTATGGGAGTGCAATTTACTATGTAATTTGCACAGTTAATGGCTTTCGCCCAATACTTTAGACTTAATCCCTTAGATTGGATCATACAATTAGCCATTTCTTTTAAAGTGTAGTTTTTTCTTTCAGCGACACCATTTTGATGTGGTGAATATGGAACAATGTGTTGCATATGGATGCCATGTGCAATGCAGTAACTTGTAAATTGAGTGTTCACATGTTCACCACCATTATCTGTTATTAATATTTGAATTTGATGTCCATATTGTTTTTCTACAAGGACCTTGTAGGCCAAGAATTTGTCAAAAACTCTGCTCTTAAGTTTTAAGAAGTAAATCCAAGTGCGTCCGGAAAAGTCATCAACAAAAGTTAAGAAATACTTGCACCCATAAAAAAGGAGAAGAAAGTAGACCACACAAGTCATTGTGAGAACGCTGCAAAGGGTCTGAGGCATGCCAAGAGGCACGTTTGTCAAAACTGTCCCGATGATGTTTGTCGAGAACACAACCAACACAAACACCATATCTACATGAAACTAGACAAAGATCAATCACCATTTGTTGATTACACAATTGTTGCAATGAGCGATAGTTTAGATGACCAAACCGCTCATGACAAATTTTGTTCAAGTCATCGTTGTGAGCAACAAAAACTGATGGAAAAGATGATAACCCAAAGTTTTCAAACTTTTACAACCTTGTAATATCATCAACAATTCCAGTTGCAAGAACATGTTGAGGATCTTATAGATCCTTGATTATAACTTGGTGAGGTGAAAACTCTACGATTTTCCCTGCACCTGAATGAGTGATTTGATATATTGATAGAAGGTTGTAGGAAAGACTTGGAACACATAATACATCATTAAAATGACCATTATCTACTTGAACTACTACATACCCTACAACACTAAGAGATCTATCATTACCAACAAATATTTTCTTAGTGTTACATTCATTTAGGGCAGAAAATATGGATTTATCCTTGGCCATATGATAATATGATCTAGAATAAATAATCCATGAATCATCAGAAAAATAAGTAGAAGTTGCATTGAAGGAGAAACTAGAAGCAGAAAGTGCATGTCCATGAGAAGAAGAAGAAGAAGAAGAATCAATAATGATGTTGTTCTTCTTCATCATTGCTTCTAAATATATCATCTTACTAAAACATTTAAACTCATCATGACCATCTTTCCCACAAAAGTTGCAATGTTTGTCAGTCTTCTTACTTTTAGATTTTTCTCCTTTGTCACCATCAGGAGCGGAAGCTGGCTAAGTGCGTTCAGGACCCTTGTTTTGCTTTTTGTTGTGGCAAGGATGTTGCTTCTTGGGATTTTTGGATTTATCTTTCTGTTGGGCCATTAAGGCTTTGGTGGATGTACCTGCATCGTTGACCAATCCAAGTTGCACAAGATTATCTTTCTCTCTAATCAAAGAATCACAAAAGGAATCAAGAGAGGGATTTTATAAGCAACCCCTAGAGCTTCTCTAGTGCCATGGAATAAGGTAGATACAAACACTAAATATGCACTACCAAGCTTACCAAGAATAATATATATGCAACGTTATTCTTCCATTTTTATATTACATTTTGCACATAAAAGTCTAAGTGTTTTGAACTTAGATAAAGAGTCTTCTATGAAATAAAAATCATTTGGACATAAATTCATTATCTGATTTTCTAACGGGCAGGCTCGAATAATATTGTGTTTACCAAACACAGATTCAATTTTTTCCCCAGCTTCATCAAGGTCATCAATTCCTTGAAGATGAAACCTTAAATCATGAGAGATGGACATTTCAATCAGTCCACGTGCTTTTCCATTCTTATTTTCCCATTCTTATTTTCTTTTCATCATTAGTAGGTTCTAGTTATTTTCCCAAGGGAATCCAATATAGTCATTTACTTCTTAATAAATCCTCCATATGGGATTTTCATTAGAATTAGTTGGTGTTGGTAAAAAAAATATCACTAGAAGAAGCCATATTAAATATGTAGATAATATGGATTTAAAAATCGAAGTTGATGGTATGGATGGAATGATCTCAAAAAATTAGGTTGTTTAAAAAAAAACGGCAAGAAAACGAACTTCGGATGTGAAAGTTATGCCATTTTGAAAAAAAGGCATAAACGGTAACCAAAGAGCCACATTGCAAGTAAAAGTTGGTCCACATGGTGATAACCCTCCCAATAACCTCACTTTTACAAATAAGTTGTTTATGAAGTGACACACTTTTATAAAATAAGCGGGGATTACTTTTACAATGAAGTTACTTTATAAAAGAAAGTTACATGCAAAAAAATAACTTTAAAATAAAATGCTAAAGTTACTAATAGTTATTCACATTTATAATTGAAGTGAAATACATTTTACAATGGATGCTTGAACTTTTTCAATTAAAGTAACAAAAAAGATATTTGAACTCAAGACCTCTTACTTAATAAAACAACTTTTAACCAAGTGAGCTAGTGCAAAACATAGTGTATTGTTTAAAATGAGGATTGGGGGTGTTGTTGTTGTAGTGATCTAGTGAAAAACATATTGTATTGTTTAGAAGGAGGATTGGGGTGTTGTTATTGTTTTTGTTGAAGACGACCTTTGAGAGTGTGCTCATAAAGAAAATTATTTAAACAAGAAAAAAAATGAGTTTCTCGATGAAAACAAGGGTTAGAGTTCGTTTAGCTTACCCGGAAAATGCAAATTTCCCTCTATTTATGATTTACCGAGATTGCGCAAAGCACAAGTCAAAGAGCATACGTAGATAAGAAAACCATTTATGATCTGTTTCTGATTTTCCGAGATCGCACAAGGCACGGGGAAAATAGCATACGCATATCCAAAAGAGTATCAACCCAGAAATAAAAAACAAAAAACTGAAATAATAACTTTGCAAAAATTTAAAATGGCGTATTCGGGCTTTATACCTCTGGATCTGACTGAAATGGTCATATCTTGGGCAAACGGAAACCATTTCGAGTGAAACAAATAATGTTCCTAATTGAAGCGAGCGCTCCACACACAATGGAGTGGTCCTCCCAGCCTATAAATGTATGAAAATGGAATAAACCAGAGATGAGATAACACGGATTCATAATCTCAACCTACAATGGGAGCGGGTCTTCATATGAATTATGATACCATGTTTGAAAACACAGATATTACAACAGAAGAAAAACACCTTCAGTAACCACTCGCACAACCAGATCAAATATCAACAGACCGATGTTTTCACGTGGTAAAACCCCTATGGGGAAACATCCACGACCCCAACCAATGTGGCCACTTGGAGCAATTTATTAATGCAAAATAAATTTACAGAGATATTTTACAAGAGAGTTTCTCACAATTGATCATCAGCAAATGACCCTCCATGCTCTTTAAATATAGATCATGGACCAATCAGATGTTAAGCCACGGATCAATGTAGTCGTTAAGATCGAGGAGAATATGAATTGTCAGATCACTCTATGTTGAGAACATATCGTGACCGTCAGATTTCTTAACTACAAATGCATACTAAAGAAACACACTTTTACCTAACGACACAATAGACCAAGTTGATATTAACTAACATCTAAGTGTCTAAATATCCTAACAAAATTCAAATCCATTACCATACAAATGAGTCACCATACTACATGACTCTTTAAAACATAAAATGTTACCTTCTCATTATATATGTTGCATACCTAGATATAGTGGTAATATGTTTGTTCCTGATCTTAGTGAAATTGTTATTATTGGGACTAGTAGGCATCACTCTGTATAAGTGTTGCATAACAAGTGTTGCATAAAGAGACATCACTGTGTATAAGTGTTGCATAAAGAGATCAATTATGAACGTAGATGGTATATTTTGACTTAATTGATAAACTGAGTAACATGAAATAACATGCTTTGTTGGAATATACTCTTCCACGTGCTATCTCCCCCCCCCCATGCATCAATCATATTTTCACAATGTTTTCCTTTACTGCCAGAGAGATCAATGGTTTCTCTTATGTGATCCATGGTACCCAACCATGAAATGAATTTTCCATGAACCCAATGCCTCGTTGGAAAATACACAAATACATCCTAAACTCATTTTTATTTGGAAAATTGTAGTCAATACTTTGTAGGGTTGTGGGTGATAATGTTTACTGTAATAGTTGGATTTCAGTTGCACTGTGATAAATTATAATGAAACAAAAGAGAACGGTCACCTTTGTTGGTATGTATTATTTTTCAACTTCTAAATCACTTTACAAAGGTGGCCAACTTAGTGATTGGGACCCACGATGTGCCCCCATGGAGGCAGAGTGAGGATTACCCAAAATGAGTGTTTTTTATTGAAGGTGTATCCTACCCTTTTTCATGTTAAAAATGTATCTACAACCCTTTCTCATTTTGTTAGAGATCTACACACAAGATCTACACATGAGGGCCTTCTCTCTAAAGGAAATTATCTTTTATAGTGAGAACACTATCAACAAAAGCCTCTTGCGTTAGAGATAATATTGTCTCTTTCATTAGAAAATAGATTATTTTTACTAGGTTTCAAAGATAATATTGCTTCCCCTTTGATTGATGTTTATACAAATGTAAGAAACATTCTATAACTCCCAAAACTCTTCACATTAAACTTGTCACATGGGGACACTAAGTTACAATTACTACTCTTAATTTATACTTTCTCATTTCTCTCCTTAGCACTCACTCTATATAGGATATTATAATCTTGATAGCATCACAGTGAGTTTGAACTTATTTCAGAGAAACACTACCATTTACAATTTACGTGCAATTACATATTTTGCCTCAAAATCCAAATTCAATACATGTTCCAAGTTTCAATAAAAACCCTAGCATTGAGAATAGACCCTAGATACATGTTTTCTCTTTATTATTAATGACATGAATTTAGTCATACCTACTCGTAGTTCGATCTTATAAAAGAGGGGTAGCAATCCAATTTTGATAGGAGGCATCCTATCCAATGACTAAAACTTGAGATTAATTCTCCTTACAAATGTTAACATAATCACTAGCTTTTTGTCCACGACTTTGATCTTAGCAATTTTGACAAGCCATCAAAATTGCTAAAAAAATTACACCGTCAAGACGAACATGGGGATGAACACAACCACAAAAGTGCATGTAAAATTTTAAGAGTGTATGGTTTACCATTTGCTCTAATATTCAATGTAATTGCGCTCATTATGCGAATTTTTTTAATTAAATAATTTACAATGGAAGAATATGTATGACAAGTGTTTCTTGTGTTGGGTAAACATTTCACTCTCAATTTTCTTACTGTTGTTATATCTAATATGTGTATATTATATTTATTTCTTATATGAGTGTTTTTCATTGTAGTCTTACATGTGCATGTTTCAATGGAAAGTATCAAGATAGGATTGTACACTCGTGGACATTGCTACGAATAATATTATGAAATTTCCAAAAAGACCTCAATGCAACTCCCAATTGAAGGGCTAATGGAAACATATTTTCATGGCGAATTTACACATAAATAGCAATGAAGATTAAAAAAAAAATTACAAGAAGTTCATTATGACCATCAAAACATATATTAAATGACTAATCATGTTCTCCATACCTACTCTATGGAGAAATATTTATAGATAATTAAAAATGCAAAAATTTATTGCAAAACAATCATTCTTGAACCTTGAGAAATACTTATCTACCTTGCTTATTTTGACTACAACATGCATTTCCTCATTTCCAAGCTTAATTAATTCTTCCTCATTTCCAAGCTTAATTAATTCCATGGGTGTAGTGAGAAAACACCCTAAAATTGTCAATATGTTGATCACATTACCTTTCTAAAGGTAATAATCAAAGACTCAAATGTGTAGGGTTAATTGAAAGTAAAGAAATGCAAAGAAAGGAAATTAAATATGTAGTTATAGTAGAGGAGACAAATAATAACCCCAAATGTGATTAAAACCCGATTTGAAGTATTAAAAGGAAGGTGATGCCACTTTATGATATCATAGTTTTGAGTTTGAAATAAAATCAATTTTCAACACATCTTGCAATTGCAATTTAAATATGATCACGTATGGAAGCCTAAGAAAACACACCAAATTCACCTAAAGATAGGCATCAAGATAAATTACAAATTATATCTTGGAAAGGAAACCAATAAAAACAAATTCTCACACTATTAATCCTCTTGGCAATGATTTATTGTACCAAAGATGTTAAGCCCTTCCTTCTTGAGTCCTTGTTTTTGACATATTTCCTAAAGATAACTAAAGATATTCATAGTTTTTTTATAGCCTAATTAAACCTCGGTGTTTGATGGAGAAAATTTGGTCTATAAACTTATATATTTATGGTCTAATCTTTTCAATTCTTGAAAGGAACTAGAACAAGACTTAAGAGTGATAAAAATTTCACCTATGAGAGATTTAGTGTACAGTATGCAATTCAAGTAAATCTAAGAAACATGCTAGGTTACAACATATTAATTTGAACAACTAAAATAACAAGTGAAATTGAGTAAATATTGTAATTGAATGTGAAATTTGAATGATGGCATTAATGAAATGGTAGTGTAAACTTTTTCTCAAAAGAAAAATAATTCCATTTGTGAAGTTCAATATTCATGGTATGTCAATTGGTAATACATTGAATCCTTCATATAATGAGTTTATGTACTTTCATCACTTGTAAATCAAAATTCCATGTGTATGTTTCATCTATTGTAGCATTAATATGGTTATAAGATAAACTATTGGATTTATCAAACCCGTTTTCATCATCCAATTCATATTCTAAGTCAAAATATTTCAAATAATCAACCATATTACTTCCCTCTCTTATGTTGCATTCATACGTCCAAAGTGTTAATGCTCTCTCATAAGGAAAGTTGTTAACAACATATTTTGATGAATGCAAACAAACAAAAGAAATGAGGTTATTGTCCAATCTATTCCTTAACTTGTACTCTAAAAATGAAACCAAGCTGAAAATCATTTCATCCTCTATAGAACCCAAAATCATAGTTTGGCACAAGTCAACCAATTTGAAATATTTGGACATGTGCTCCTTCAAGGTGTCGCTCCTATCTAACTTGGCCCATAATCTTCTAATATACCCATTTGACAAAGGGTCTTCTAGTTCTCCAAACTAGTCCATCATAATGTTCACAAAACACTTTGCTTGTAAACATTATTTATTGGCATCTAAGATTCAGTTATGATCCAACACCTTAAAAATGATAAAAATTCAATGAATTATAGTCCACTTCGAGAGGGAAACCTCCTTTTACAATATATTCAATTCAGAATACAATATGAGATTAGATAAGATGACCCTAATATTAGGTCTCATTGATATATATATATATATATGAGACAAAGGGGTACAATTATGATGAAAGGGTTATGGTCGACCTACACATATAACACTAGAAATGTAATAATTCAATATCTAGGGATTAATAAAGGGTTTTATACATAACATGGGGCTTTGTCTAGGGATTAACATACCCATCCCTTTCAAACAAGAATTGTCCTCAATGCTTGACTAACCACAAGTGCTTCTACATGAAGAAATCGTCTTCCCATGTCTTCTCTTCCACTAGTAGGTTCTTCCATTTGATGAGGTACTCCGTAATTGCTCGATTTCTCAGTTGCTTAATTCTTATTTCAAGGATTGTTTCTAGCTCTAGTATGATTTTTCCTTCTTCATTGATATCTGGTAAAATAGTTAGGATTGGGATCTTGTTGTCGATGACCTTCTTTAAGCAAGAAACATTGAAGACTAGATGTACATGTGAATATGCTGGCAACTCCAATTTGTAAGCCATACTTCCAATCCTTTGAAAAACCTTATAGGGGCCATAATATTTGGGTGTTAATTTATTGTCCTTTATTTGTTGCTTGAGGGACATCTGTTTGTATGGTTGTAGATTTAAAAATATCCAATCCCCCACTTCAAATTACCTTTCACTGCAATGTTGATATGCTTGTTGTTCCATCCTATTTTGTGTCATAACCAAGTTGTCCTTCAATAGTTTTAGGACCTATTGTTGGCTCCCTATGTGGTCCTCGACTGCTTGAACCTTTGTATTCTCTTTCAAGGATGATGTAATGGATGGAGAATGATATCCATAAAGTGCCATAAATGGGGACATTTTTTATGAAGAAAGGGAAACCACTTGACCCATTGTGTCAATTTATCAGATGCAAAGCAATGAAGATATCCTTCTAGACATTTATTCACAATCTCAGTTTTCCCAATGGATTTAAGATGGTAAGATGATTTGCGATAAAATTGAGTACCCAAACAAGAAAATAATTCAGTCCAAAAATATCCCGTGAAAATTGGATCTCTATCACTCACAATCATGTTGGGGACTCCATGTATCTTTTGAACAGTTTCCATGAATGTTGTGGCTATTGTAATTTCTTTAAAAGGATGAGAAAGAGAGAAAAAAATGGGCATACTTTGTCAGTCGATCCACTAAATCCATTGAAATGTATTACCAGCATTGACTTGGTATAATTAATGGTTGTAGGAGACCTGGAGTCTTGATTATCTCTCCCTTATTCTATTGGCAAACCAAATATTCAAACACAAATTTTTGAGCATCGGTTTTAAGACCTTCCTAGAAAAAATCCTTCCTGATCTTGTGGTATGTTTTCAAGAATCCTGAATGTCCTCCTATAAGAGAAGTGTTCAATTCCAGAAGGACCTTCTGTTTGAGTTGGGAATTCTTACATAAATATAGATGATGATGATACCATAGCAAATCATTCTTCCATAGAAAATTATATCTTGAACTGGGGTCCTCATGGATTTGTTGAATTATCTTGCATACCTCTTGATCTTGCTTCCTTTATATCATTGCTTCTTCCACCCAATCAGATTGCAGAATAGAACTAGCACATAGTGAACCTTTTATTTCTTTTTCTTTCCTTGAAAGGGCATCTGCCACAACATTATTTTTTCCTTTTTTGTAGATGATTTCAAAGTAATAATCCAACATCTTTGTAGCCCATTTTTGTTTCTCTTATGAAGATAAGCGTTGCTCCAAGAAGTAATTCAAACTATCATGATATGTTTTTACTTTGAAGTGTATTCCTATTAGGTAAGGGCATCATTTATGATCTACATGTAGTATGGCCAACATTTATTTTTTTATAAATGAGTTTGACTAAGTTTTTTCCTTTAAGTTGGATGATTTCAAAGACAAGGGGTATTCCTTCTTGCATTAAAATTGCACCATTTCCATGGAATGAGGCATCACACTCCACAATAAATGTTTTTGTAAAGTCAAGTGTGGCTAAGACGAGAGTTGTACACATAGCCTCCTTAAGTTTTTCAAAATATTTGGTTGCTTCTTTAATCCAAGAAAATGCTTCCTTCTTTAATAGTGTTGTTAAAGGTGTTGTTATTTGACCACGTTCTTAACAAACTTGCGGTAATAGTATGTCAATCCTAAGAATCCTCTAAGTTTCRTCAAGGTTCTGGGAATGGGCCATTCCCTCATAGCTTTAATTTTGTTAGGGTCCACTTTTACACCTTTGTGAGATACAATATGACCCAAATATTCCACTTCTTGAACCCCAAAGGCACACTTAGAAKGCTTTTCATAAATTTGTTGCTCTTTGAATAGTTGTAATACTCTATCAACATGTTGTGCATTCTCTTCCCAAGATTTGTTGTAGATTGGTATGTCATCAAAAAATACTAACACAAATTTTCTAAGGAAGGGATTGAAAATAGAATTCATCAAGATTTGAAATGTTGAAGGTGCATTAGTAAGTCCAAATGGCATAACCAAAAAATCATAATGACCTTCATGTGTTCTAAAAGATCTTTTAGGAATGTCTTCCTGCCTTATTCTGATTTGATGATATCTCGAACAAAGATCCAGCTCAATAAGTAATTTTATTACATGCAATTCATCTAATAATTCATCAATCACAGGGATAGGTAACTTATCTTTGATGGTAATTTTGTTGAGTTGTCTATAATTTGGACACATACACCATGAACCATCTTTTTTTGTAACTAACACCACTAGTAAAGAGAAATAACTTTGTCTAGGTTGAATGATGTCAACCTCTAACATTTCTTGGACCATGCGCTCAATCTCACTCGTTTGTGCATATGGATACATGTAAGGCCTAATGTTAGGTGGTATACTTCTTGGTTGCAAATGAAAAGCATGGTCATGATCTCGAGCAGATGGAAGACCCTTAGGTATTTCAGTAAATACCTTGGAATGATTGTTGATAACTATTTGTAGATCTGATGTAGCAAAGGATATAGATGTTTGAACATCAAGTGAGCACAATTGTGCAATTACACCCTAGTGTCTCTTTTTGAGTAATTTTGTCATGCTATTAGAGATTATCACTTTAGAGAGTTTCCCTTGGATACCTCTCAACTCAATTTCCTTTCCATCTGAGGAAAACATCATGAAAAGATCTTGAAAATTAAGGGCCATTGTTCCCAATGATTGTAACCATTGGACCCCTAATACAACATCATCACCCCCCATTTGGATGGAAATCATGGGGCTATTCAAAAAATACTCCCCCATGTTGAGCTTAATACTATGGCATTTTCCTGAACAATTTATGGTACTTCCATTTGCAATCACTACTTGAAACTCTGGTGCATGATATACAAAGATCTTGAGATATTTTGCTACCTTGTAATTGATGAAACTATAGGTACTACCAAAATCAATCAATATTGTTACCTTTTTATTTTCGATGTATCCTTGTATCTTGAGGCTTTGTAGAGTAATGATGATCCAAATTTAGGAGCAGAACAAACTGATTAATAGACCGAATACAATAAACACAAAGATATGGAGAACAACACAGATATATAGTGAACAATATCTTCTATTTAATAAATGAAATAGGACAAAACTGTAAAATTGCATAACTGAAACAACTTGATCGAATGGTGGTAGCTATCTCTGAGAAGATATGTGGCTACTACGCACATACTTCTAAGCAGAATGATTAAAATGATGCTCCAGAGGACTTTTTAACATTACTCATGAATAGGGTCCCCGAGGTGTAGGACAGTCGGTGACAGAGTGTGTTGTTAAGCCACTTCGTGATGTTAAAGTCACCGGTTCGAAACCTGTGGGGGAAAAAAATCCATCCATGTTAAGGGTTGGTGTGGCTCAGGCAGGGTGCGATCCCCGGGTGATTTTGACAGCTTATATGCCCTTGAGTCGCAGTTTCTTAGCCACAGGTTAGTCCCACAGGTCACGGACAAACTAACAAACAAAAAAAAAACATTACTCATAAATGCCAAAACCTTAGACATCCAAAAACCTAACCCTAGGAGATGAAACAAAAAAAGTTATGTGGGCCTCGATGGGTAAGTTGGTACCTCAACTTCTCAAGGCCGTAATTTTTTCATACGACCTCCGTTTTAGGCACGTGATAGCCCGTTGGAAGGTCAGTTAGAGAACTACACATTACATCATCAAACTCTGACTTCATCTATAGTTTGATTGTGGCAAGCCAAAAAAACATTGTTTAGGGCCCCAAAACAGCCCTGGAAGTACAAAAAGATGTGCTGACATGAAAACATCCAAAATAAGCCAGTTGGATTAGGTCGATGGCCACCAATATCCACCTGGAATATGTGTGGGATTTAGACATCCCTGGAAGTGTAGAACCCACAATTACAAAGAAGTACAGAAGAACATGTTGAACTAAAAAATGTCAAGAGGAGCTAGTTGGAATAGGTGGATGGCCACCAATATCCACCTGGATCAGTCCTCCCCCCTTAGTAAGCAATGGTCTCCATTATGTTGAGTTCCCCCATCGGGTGAGGAATATTCTCTTGAATTTGGCCCCGGGTGAGCCACTTGCCTTGGTGTAGGACCTACCCTACCTTGACAACCTGATAAAGTTGGATATGTTGTTGGTGAGTTCCCTTGACCTATGTGTCCACTATCTGATCAGTGGATGCATGTTCCATGCAGTCAGGGTTGAGCTATGTTGGTGTCAGTTGTTCTATGGTATTTGAGGTGTCTAATAATGGTGAAAAATATGGTCGAAGGAGGTCCACATTGAACACTGGGTGCATGCCAAGGAAGGGTGGAGTGTTGAGCTCAAAATCATTTCTACCCATAGCCTTGGTGATAATGTAAGGCCCATATAAAAGTGATCGGAGCTTCTGATGGGGCCCTGTAAGCCACTCTTTCTGCAAATGGGACCTTGTAAGCCACTCTTTATGCAAATGGGGTCCTGTAAGGCGCTCTTTCTGCAAAATATCATGGACTTGTTGGCGGATGTGATACATCCGCTCAATGAATATGGTGGATTTTTCGGTCTCAAACTAAAAATGGGAAGATTATGTCTGTGTGGTTGTAAGAGGTAGTGCAACATCAATGGGACCCAAGGGTTGTAATCCTAGCCACACCTGAAATGGGCTATGGTCGATGGAGCTATGGAAAGCCATGTTGTAACTTTGATGAACATAGGGAAGACTCTCATCCCATGTACGCGGATGCTTAGAGTTGTACATGCGCAGGATGTGCACAATCATCTAATTGATGACATTTGTTTGGTTGTCGGTTTGGGGGTGAAAAGCAGTGGATTTAGTGATCTTGGTGTTCAACGGTGACCAAATACTCGACCAAAATGTGTTGAGGAACTTGTTGTCCCGGTCGGAGATGATGGTCTGCAGTATCCCAAAATGGACACACACTCGTTCGAAGAAGATCTTGGCAGTATCTGTCGCTGTGATGTTCTTCTTGCAGGTTGTGAGGATGGCCATCTTCGAAAACTAACAAACTACCAAAAATACACAATCATTTCCTTGCTTGGTAGACAGAAGGCCAGAAATGTAATCCATTGAGATGGATTCCCAAGGATTCTCAAGAGTA
>SNQJ01S0012840.1:57689-84528 GCA_010110895.2 Picea sitchensis
CATAGGGAAGACTCTCATCCCATGTACGCGGATGCTTAGAGTTGTACATGCGCAGGATGTGCACAATCATCTAATTGATGACATTTGTTTGGTTGTCGGTTTGGGGGTGAAAAGCAGTGGATTTAGTGATCTTGGTGTTCAACAGTGACCAAATACTCGACCAAAATGTGTTGAGGAACTTGTTGTCCCGGTCGGAGATGATGGTCTGCAGTATCCCAAAATGGACACACACTCGTTCGAAGAAGATCTTGGCAGTATCTGTCGCTATGATGTTCTTCTTGCAGGTTGTGAGGATGGCCATCTTCGAAAACTAACAAACTACCAAAAATACACAATCATTTCCTTGCTTGGTAGACAGAAGGCCAGAAATGTAATCCATTGAGATGGATTCCCAAGGATTCTCAAGAGTAGGAAGAGGGGTTTATAATCCTTGCTTCTTGATGGTTGACTTGGCAATGGCACAGGAAATGCAATATCTGATATACTTGTTGACGTCCTATCGAATTTTTGGCCAATAAAAATGTTTCTGTAGAACGGCCACAATTTTCTCCACGCCAAAATGTCCTGCTATTCGATTGTAGTGAGCCTCCCAAATCAGCTTTGCACGCTCGCTTGCAGGAACACTGAGATGGCCCATATGGCATGGCATTCCGTCATGAATGTGAAAATTGGTGACATTCGCGCTTTTACCCAAGAGTTGATAGGTGGTGGTGAAGTCTGGATCCTATTTATAAAGTTGGGTCCACTCAGATGCCTCATGTCCACAGGAATGGAGCACGGTGGTAAGTGCATCCACGGGAGGTCGACTGAGGTAGTTAGCGACATGATTTTTACTCATGTTTTATACTTGATGTTCAAATGGAACTGATGCAAGTAGGTGGACTACTTCTGATGGTGATCACTCTGCAACTTCCCTTGTGTTTGTATGAACTGCAGAGGCTTGTGGTTAGTGTGGATGATTATCTCCTTTCCTAGAATGTAATGTTTCCATTGACAACAAGCCTGTACAATGGAATACAATTCCTTGTCATAGGTGGGGTATTTCTAGATAGTATATGAGAGTGTCTCACTATGGTATGCCACTGGATGACCGTGTTGAGTGAGAATTGTGCCTACAGCATAGTAAGATGCATCAGTTTCAATCTCGAATGGTTGTTGCAGATCGGGAAAGGAGAGTACAGGAGTTGATCACAAGTGATGCTTCAGATCATCAAATTCTTGTTGTTGTTCCTTCCCCCACATAAAATTTTCCATGCCACCTCCCTTGGTCACTTGGCTGAGGGCCCATGCAATATGGGAGAATCCCAACACGAACCGTCGATACAAGTTGGCAAGTCCCAAGAAGCTCTGAAGCTCAATTAGTGTGGTCGGGGATGGCCACTCATGGATGACTTGGATCTTAGCTGGATCAACATGTACCCCATGCTCATCAACAATGTAGCCCAAGTATTGGACCCTTTTCATGCCAAAGGGGCATTTTTCCAAGTTGGCATATAGCTTGTGTTGCCGCAGAGTGCTCAAAACCTATTGAATATGTTGCATGTGCTCCTCCCAAGTTCTATTGAAGATGAGGATGTCATCTAGATATACCACCACAAAACAGTTGGTGAAGGATCTCAATACATCATCCATCAACCTCATGAAAGTGGCTGGTGCATTTGTTAAGCCAAAGGGCATGACCAGCCATTCTAAAAAACCTTCTTTAGATTTAAAAGTTTTCTTCCATACATCAGTTGGTTTGATGGGAACCTGGTGGTAGCTATACTTCAGGTCAATCTTGTTGTAAAACTTTCCCCCCTTGATTTGGTCAATAAGGTCATCAATTTTGGGAATTGGGTACCGGTTCATGACTATGATTTTTTTTAATGCTCTGTAATCAATGCATAGCTACCAGGTCCCATCCTTCTTCTACACTAGTACAATCGGGCTTCCACAAGGGGAGGAGTTGGGTATGATGTGCCCCTTTTGAGGCATCTCCTGGATCTAATGCTTGATTTTGTCATTTTCCATCAATGAGTAACGATATACTGGTCCATTATGCATAGGTGCACTGGGGGTTAGATCAATTGGACACTTGACTTGGCAGTGCGTCGGTACCACGATGGGTGAGGAGAAGATGTCTTTGTACTCTTCCATGATCACTTCCACTTGCTTCTGCTGCAAAGAGAGGCTATGTGTAGAGGTCACGGATGTGGCGGTGACCTTCTGCTTACTGTGAGCACGGATCACAAAGAAGACGAACTTCCTAGTCTGTGAAATGACCTTACTAAATTTCTTAGTAGAGATTAAAGAAATAGCGGTTGGTGACGCTACCTCTGGTATCCTGTACAATTTTCTACCCAAAGTAATAATAACACTATGGGGTCTAGACTCATACATAGCATGGCACTTCCACAAATATGGTTGTCCTAAAAGAACATCACAAACTTCAAGGGGAGAAATATCACACAATACCTCATCTTTGAAAGAGTTGATGCCGTAGGACATACGACATTGTTGGCTGACACATAGATCTCTTCCTTGGCGAAGCCAGCTGATGGTGTAGGGCTATGAGTGTGGTTTCATCGGTAGGTTCATTCGCTTGACAACCTCTGTGGATATCAAGTTCTTATAACTGTCGCTATCGACAATGAAATGAAGTGGAACCCCCTATACCCACATCTGTGAGTGAAAGAGGCATTCCCCTTCCTCTAGTTCTTTTGGTTTGCTTGGCTGGACTTTGGTGGTAGCAACGGTGGCAATGGGTTCAACATTGATAATCTGCTTCCCTCCTTATGGATTTGATTCAAAGTTAGAATCATCCTCTGACTTAGAATCCTTCAGCTCGGCCACGAGTGACTTCCTGGAGTAGCATTCTTCGGTGTTTTGCCGAAGTATTTTGTGGTATTCACACCATTTTTCCGTGTCCTTCTTCGACTTCTCGTTACCCTTCTTGTGTTACGGCTTGGACTGGTTGTCCTGAGAGTGGCCATCTTTTCTCTTTCCCTTGTTGTGTGGGTTGGGGCCGCCTTTTCCCTGCTTCGGCTATGAGGAGTTTGCATATCCAAACTCTCTCCTCTTCTACTTAAATTTATGCTCGATCTTGACAACATATATATAATTCGTACCCAATGATGCGATGTCCAAAAAATCCATTTCTATTTGAATGTATCTATGCAAAAAACCGTGGTATTTGAGCACCAAATGTCGCTCAGAGTCTTTGATACCCAATTTGGTGCGCGGGATATGGAAAATATTGGTGAAATATGGTACTGTCTAGTCCCTTTTCTGACACAGGGTGGTCCATCTGGTGTACTAGTCCTTCTAGCTTCCAATAGGGTAGTACTATTCTTTAATGGAATCCCGGAAGGAATCCCATGTAGGGGTGACCGCAAATATTGTAGATTCCTCTATGGTCATTTTCTCAAAGTAAGTATCCCACCGGTCCTTAACATGGGGGGCGGCCTTGAGGAGTGCAAAAGTTATATTTTCCCTATCGGAAAATTTGTGGAACGAAAAATACCCTTTGAGCAGATTCAACCATTTATCTACAGCATCTACATCTATCAATCCTTCAAATAATGGAATATCAAAATTTACTTGTACCTTGAAGGGGGTTGCATGGTCGCTTGATGAAGATGCTTCTCATGTGAGCATTCGTCGAAGGATCTGTGCAAGTTGTCCATAATTTCGTTCCTTTGTCATGGAAGGGCTTCCTCGATCAACATTTTAAAAATATCTCCTACTCCATCATCTTTCTTTTAGTCACCCATGGGATTTTTCAGGCTCAACGCGGTTGATTTTGCAGAGGCTCAACCGGTCTGAGTCCCAACTTCTTGTACCCAGATCTTGTCGGGGACATGCACGAAGAAAAATAAATGAAGAGAAGATCGCTCTGATACTACTAATCCAGATTTAGGAGAAGAACAAACTGATTAACAAACTGAATACAATAAACACAAAGATATGGAGAACAACACAGATATCCAATGAACAATATATTCTATTGAATAAATAAAATAGGATGAAACTGTAAAACTACAGAACTGAAACAACTTTCTTGAATGGTGGTAGCTATCTCTGAGAAGAGATGTGGCTGCTACGCGCATTCGTCTGAGTAGAATGATTACAATGAGGCTCCAGAGGCCTTCTTAACATTACTCATGAATGCCAAAACCCTAGAGATCCAAAAACCTAACCCTAGGAGATGAAACGCCAAATGTTATGTGGGCCCCGATGGGTAAGTTGGTACCTCATATTCCCGAGGTCATAAATTTTGCTTACGACCTCCATTGTAGGTGTGTGATAGCCCATTGGAAAGGTCTTTTCAATAAATACACATTACACCATCAAAGTTTGACTGTGTCTATAATTTGACTTTGGCAAGACAAAAAAACATTGTTTAGGGCCCCAAAACGGCCCTGCAAGTACAGAAAGATGTGTTGACATGGAAACATCCAAAATAATCCAATTGGATTAGGTGGGTGTCCACCAGTCTCCACCCTGAAGATGTGTAGGGCTTCAGACAACCCCGAAAGTGTAGAAACCACAATTACAAAGAAGTACAGAAGAACGTGTTGAATTAAAAATTTTCAAGAGGAGTCAATTGGAATAGGTGGGTGGCCACCAATATCCACCTAGATCAAATGATGTCATCTGATGCATGATAAGATATTGTTGGAGTAGTCTCTTCTAGATCTGGATCTTGAGGCGTTTCCAATTCATGATCTTCTTCCTCTTCACATTATTTGTAGAATAATTTATTCTCGCTACATTTATGATCTTTACTATACTTTTTGTCACAATTGAAACATGGTCCTTTTTCTCTTCTTTCATCCATTTGTTGAGGTGTTAACCTTATCAGTTGAGGTACGTTTGTCTTGTGAACCCTAAAATGATATATGCGTCTTGTATGTGATCCAATGGTAGACTTGTGTGTATCCTTATTCGTGGCTTTAATACAACGAGCATATATCACAGCTCCCATAATATTTGTAGGGTGTCTTAAGAAAATCTCATGTTTAATGTCCTCTTTTAATACACCCATGTAAGATTTCAACAATTGTTCATCACTTATGTCATCCACCCTTGGGGCCAATACCTGAAATTCTAAATTATAATCTGCAATATCACCTAAGTTCTTGATTCTTGTCAATTGACTGAAGTAGTCATGTTCCCAAACTTTCCCATATCATGCTTCTAAGTCTCTTGTAAATAGACCCCAAGTATAATTATAAAAATGGAGCTGCCTTTTCACTATCCATTAGTACCATTGATATGGTTTTATCTGAAAGTTCAAAGTTTCTATGTGAATCCTTTTCTTATCATCCGTAATATTATGTGGTCCAAAATATTTCTCTATTTGGGTCACCCAGTTAAAGACCTTTTTTCCATCAAACTTCTTTAATGAAATCTTGGGAAGGTTGAATTTAGGACCCCCACCATAATTAACTCCACTATTAGAGTTAAATCCACTTGAAAAATTATTATTATCGACAGGTTGTTCAACATGAATACTACCTTATTTTCATGGGTTCCTATCATTTTGATATCTCCTTTGGGGATTCTCTCATCTAGAGCATGAAATATTAGGGAATACATGGAATTTTTCAATTCCTTCATGGAATTTTGTATTTCTTCTTTATCCATCTTCTTATTTATCTTATTTTCCATTTCGTCCATATTTATTTTCATCTCGTTATTATTCTCATTCATCTTATTATCCTTCTTGTTTTCCATTTCATCCATATTTATTTCCGTGGTTTCATCCATCTTATGTTTCATTTGTTCCCTATTTTCAGTTATCCTCTTTTCCCTCTCGTGATAAATCTCTTCAATTTCATCTTGAGTCATGGTTGATCTTTCTGGAGGTTTAGTTGGTGAAGTAAATTTTGGAGGAACCTTTGGAGTCGTGAGAAAATAATAATTCTCCTATTTTCCCTCTTTATTACAAATTTTGAATCATAAAAAATAGATCTTCCAATAAAAATTTATGCCAATTGTAAGTCAAGTACCTTTAATCCATTAATTTGGAGTTTGTCCTCCTAGTCGGCCTTCCTTCTGATGTATTTCTAAAATTTTGGCCCTTTTAAGTCTGAAATTTCAGCCTATGGTACTCGAATATGTTCTCTCTGCAATGCCATAGGTCTAAACAAAATTGGATGTGTCAAGTGGAATTTAGGGTAACTTTCTCAAACCTTGCTGATTTTCGGTCTTTCTGGGTGAATGAACTTGTACAGAAATCTATGTGCCCAATATTTTATATATAATTTTGACACTTGTACCATAAATACTACAAATTTTCCTCTTTCAAATTCAACCAGTCTCACTAAATTTGGATCCTCTCCAAAGAATATATGACAATGTTACCTAGAACACATGTTGAGACAAGTAATAGGACTAGTCAAAAACCCTATCTTCCATAGGGTACATATCTATGAAAGTATAACGAACCAGAATCTGGAATTTTTACCACATATAACTTGATGTGTCTTCTAAATAACATCCAATTTTTGTTGTCTAAATCATCCCAGAAAAAGGTTGTAAAGAAAATTCTAATATGACTTGCTTGGAAAAGAAAAAAAACTTTGGATCAATGCTATGATCCAACGCCTTAAAAATGATAAAAATTCAATGAATTATAGTTCACTTCAAGGGGAAAACTTCATTTTACAATACATCCAATTCAGAAGACAATATGAGATGAGATAAGATTATCCTAATACTAGGTCTCCTTGATATGTATATAGGAGACAAAGGGGTACAATTATGATGAAAGGGTGTAATGAAGGGTTCTAGAAAACCTACACATATAACACTATAAATGTAATAATTCAATATCTAGGACTTAATATAGGGTTTTATACATAACATGGGCCTTTGTCTAGGGCTTAACAGATTCCATTAATATGATGTTCTTCAATGACATTTGTGAGACAATAATAATCAATCAATAGTCTTAGCTTCTTTTTAAATTCATAACAAAAAGTACTTCTTTGTTCAAACTATGATTCAAAAATTGTGGATAAACAATGCGCTTTGCTTCTAGAAACTTGTATCTTGGAAATATTTCTCTAATTTCTATAGTTAATGCCCTTGCAACATTTGTAAGATTTGACTTTACTTTTTGAGTGACAACTTAAAATTTATCTCTAGATACTTTATGCTCCTTTATAATACACCCATGTTTTTGAAGAATATGAAGAGGAACCAAATTATCACGTACTAAAATATATACATAATTGTTTTCATCAAGCTTCAAAAAAATTTGAGGATTTTCAAGATCGATGAGTTATTTCCATTTATGAAATCAATGCTATCAAATGTTTATGTTAGTGTTATATGTCAGAAAGTTGGCTTAGTTTGATGGACAGTTGGTATGGATTGTTGGTTGGCATTGATGTCAGCCATTAGAGAGTGATATTGTATATTGATTTCAACCCTTAGTGATTGATGTCAACCCTTGGAGAAATTCTGGTAGTGAATTTCGGTAGCACAAAGGTTTGGGTAATGGACCCAAGTTTGTTTGATGTATAATGGTATGAGTTTTAATATATTTGAATTTAATACTATTCTATATGGGTAGTAAATGTCATGCCATTTCTTGTGGTATGTGGAACATCACATAACTCCTCGCGGTTAGAGATTTATGGCCATGTGAAGTTGAAGAAAGGTTTGGGTAATGGACCCAAGTTTGTTTGATGGATAATGGTATGAGTTTTGATATATTTGTAGGTAAGACCCAAGTTTGTTTGATGGATAATGGTATGAGTTTTGATATATTTGTAGGTAAGAATATTCTATATGGATAGCACATGTCATGCCATCGGTGGTATGAACGTCACATAACTCCTCACTGCTAGAGAGAGTTATGGCCATGTGGAAGTTGGAGAACCCCTCATGAATCATCTAGAAGCCCCAAAGGTCAAAGTAGTCAAAGTGGTTTAAGAGATTTTAGAAGGTAAAT
The DNA here is from genome assembly GCA_010110895.2 of Picea sitchensis. Lineage (NCBI taxonomy): Eukaryota > Viridiplantae > Streptophyta > Pinopsida > Pinales > Pinaceae > Picea > Picea sitchensis. Next base: position 65,635 of record SNQJ01S0012840.1, read on the forward strand.
AATAAATTGAAGTGATGAGTGTACTATAATCCAAATTGAAATACAAAAAGAAATTATTTAAAATAATAAATTTAATGGATAAATTACTAATTGGACAAGTGTATAGAAGTGGGTTAAACCCTAAAAATAAGGAAAGTGGGTTAAGAAGGTTAAAAGGTAACCCTTTGAGGAAGCTACATGAGGATAAATAAGAGCCAAGGCTCTCTCTATTTTAATCACACTTGAACATTGAATATCTACAAGTGACCGAGGTAACCAAGGATATCTAAGCCTAATTTCGTAGGGAAGGTGAAGAAAAAGCACGAATTCAAGGAGGATAAATTATTTTGATTGATCTTCTACAGTATGTTATTTAATAAAATATCTCACCCATTTTCAAGAATGAATTTTTTTCTAGAAATGATTCGCATTTACTGAAATTGGGATGCCATTGAGGGAAAACATATCCAAGTATCCGTAGGTACCGTTTATACCATGGGTCATCAGATTTTTTGGAGTTACACCCTGCGGAAAATAGGGTTTGTATTAGTCCTGCAACCAGTCTAAAACAAGTGTTTTGGGTAAAATGTCATAACTTCTTCATAAACATATCCAAATTGAGTAAGACCACATTTTTTGGTTAGAGCAATGCCTTTAGTATTCTTTGTACAATTCTCATATCCATACAACAATATTATGTGTGGGGCACACCTACAAAGTTCACTCTCTAGAATAGCTTCAAATTCAACAAGGTATGTCATTTTGCTATAACTCCTTTTCCGGGAGAAGTTCCGAAAGGACACCGGTAATTGCATAAAAAAATTGAAGAAAATTGTGTAATTCATTTTCAAATCTTTATTCATTACAGTACATAGTTATGGATTATTTCAAGTTAGGGTTGTTAACTAATCCGCGTGAGACCAAAGCAAAGCTCTGATGAAAATGCTAGTCTCTTTGTTGTTAAAGCAGAAAAGGTTTGTAGGAATGTGATCATATACACCGTGTCTATTGCCATAAACCACAAATCAGATTTGGATGATGAAATTGATGAGGGTTTTGGTTGAGGTACATGTTGGGCACATGGTTGAGACAAGTAGTTGGATGAGTTGGCACATACATGAGGTGTATAGTTGATGATGTTGGTACATCTTTGGATGAGTCATAGTTGATGAGCATTTGATACATGATTGGTATATACTTGGTACATTTTGGAGGCACTCTAGCAGTATCATGGACACATGGTTTATGGAGGATGTAGCATAATTGTCTTGGTATATCATTAGAAACACATATTGATCTTAGCGATGATTATGATTAAGCTAGCCATGCAGTTTGGCTGATGTACATTTGAGGAGAGTTGTAACAGGATTGATCTTGGTGAGAATATCCCATTTTGGTTGATAAGATTAATGGAGACAAGTTGTTGTGATAGGTCATTTGCATTACGTTGTTGTGACAGTCATTCCGCATGCATTTGGTGTGAATGGTTGATGAACTTGTTCATGGTACAGTTGAGGTACGTGTTGGTGCATGGTTGATGCACTTGTTTACTTTACGGTGTTGGTGCGTGGTTGATGTACTTATTTATGGTACGGGTTGAGGTACGTACTTTGATGCATGGTTGATGGGCTGGTTCAGCTATTGGTATAGGTTGATTGGTACAGTTTACAACAGTATATCTCATAGTGATAGTGTGAAAGTGGTTTCATCATTCTACATATACGTCAGGGTGGTTGGACGGGGCAAGGACAGATGGTTGTAGCCACCTTCCAGTTGTAGCCGGAGAACATAGGGGGTTGTAGCCTCCTTCTGGTTGTAGCCAAAGAATTGGGGAGTTGGAGCTTCCCTCATGTTGTAGCCTGAGAAACTAGGGGGTTGGAGCCTCCTAGTTGCAGTTGTAAAACAAAGGAATTTGGTGCTTCCAATCAATGTAATTCTTAAAGACATATAACAAAAAGCATTTCGTGGTTTTCTCTCGCTTTGGGTTTCCATGTAAAACACCGGTGTACTGTGTATGTGTGTGATTGTTCATTTGTTCATTATTTATTTACTCTGAAACTATTGGATGATAATGCTACATTGATATAACACTTGCATTTTAAGGTGAAAAAAACAGATTAAATTGCTCTATTATTGATTCACCCCCCCTCACAGTAATCCAACATTATATACAAATGATCAAAAGTAGACATGTCATTTTTCTTTCCTTCGTATACTCCACTAAGTATAATGTTCTTATCTGCACAATGTTAATCAGTGTATACATCTGATAAGGATTCCACATAATGTAAATAAAGTTTCCACATCAATTAATTGATGCAAAAGCACTTGGGCTCTATCCACACTAAAACAATGTATAGCCATAAACCCAATCAAAGAAATATATGCATGATCTGTATTGGATCAGTATATACTTTGTTATTATCTCAGTACTTTATGGGTGGAAAAAATCGGAGGAATTGGCTTGCAGAGCGATTTTAATGGCAAGTCCCAATTTGGAAAATTGGAGTTAGAAACCATCTAAAATATCTCAAAGTCGTTTTGAGGCATCAAACAGAATTTTTGGGGTCCATACGTACTTTGTCAATTAAATTGTTTCTCAATACATTTTTACGTAACAACCACACTGGTGTGCTTACAATCGCATTGGTGCGCCATAAACGGTATATCACAGATGTATATTGTGTTTTTTGAAATCATGTTGATGTTATTGTTTGATTTATAAAATGTAATATAAGTACGCTAAAGGTTTCTTTGTTTTTAAATTAAATTTAAGATGTATCACTCATTAAAATTTAGAGTTGTCATATAATGTTCGATCGTTTACTTTTGATTGTAATTGCAAAACTTTATAACCATTAATGCTATATAATGTTTAATTCTTCTCTATTGTCCAACAAAATACAATATGTTGATTGAACATGTTTACAAAGAAAAATTACTCTTATGGAATATTATTTTCTCATTTATTTTATTGATAACGTTATAATAATTGTTCATAATTATATATATATATATATATATATTAAATATGAAAACAAAATCATTTATAATAATGAATTTTAAATATGAATTTGAAAAAAACCCATAATTATTAAATATGAAAATGAAATCATTAATAATAATGAATTTTAATATACACAATTTGTTTTAAATAACTTTATGATTTTTTGCTCCACCACCAACTTTATGAATCTCTTCATAAGATAATGTAAGTATTAGATTTGGTTAATGAAGAAATTAATTAATTTGTTAAGGTTAAAAGAATATTAAATTAAATTAATTTTATATTACTATTTAAAAATATTAAGAAAAATCAATAAACAAAATAAACAAAAGTCCATGTGTAGATGTTATAGGGCTTAGTCCCCATATTTGATGTAATGATTGTAACATGCAACCAACCACTTTATAAAACAAATGTCAAATTAAGCAATACATTTACATTAGTTCTATTGAAAATCCAAAAATACAATTATTCAATCATTTTTTTCTTATGCCTCAAGGGGACATCTAAAGGTAGACCCAACGCAAGGCACTTTTGACGAGCGGTTGGTGGTCTAAGAAAGTTATAGTTCATTAACAACTCGTCACCAAGAGACGGACTATGTAATGTTTGCACAACAACAAATCTGGATGCCTTCATTTTCATAAAGAACTCTTTGTCATTGGAGTGTTCCTCAAAGGAACAATTTGCACTAAATAATGAGGACCTGCAACTATTTATGAACCCTGCAATGTTCCCATGAGTTTGTGGACAACCGTCGATATATAACAGTTTTTCCTGTTAAAGTTTTCAGAAGCATAATCATTCATGCACATACTATACATGGAAATGTTAAGTTTGTATTTAACAATATTCAAGTAATCAAATCGGCTATAAAGAGGACCAAAAAATGGCATAAGTGATATGATGTTGTCTAACTGTTCTACGAAATGACTTTTTTCACCAGAATCCGATGATATAAATTTGCACAAAGTCGTTATTTTTGTTGTATAAAATCCATTTTTGAATGCAGAAATGGGTTCAGCGTGCTAAAAACCCCTAGGGCACTTGGATTATACAGAAATAATCACTCAAATATACAGATCTAACAATTTCTCGTTGGATTTTGGGTAAATGCCCCCGAAAAATATCATCGTAAAAGAGTCATTTCGTAGAAAGTTTAGACTACGGCTAAGTGATATTGATTGTTTGGGAGGAACAGATACATGTGAAAGGATAAACAACCCAAGACTTGCAACATATATTTTATACTTGACAATCATATAACTATTACCACAAAAAGAGAATTTGGTTCCAACATCGAGCACAAGCATGGAAGACAACCAAGCGCCATACAAAGCTCGGTTGTAACAAGTTTGGTATTTACTTTGCAGATGGATAGGAAGAGGGAAGTCATCGCTACATTCCAACAATTGAACAGACTTTGGTGTGTACTTGGACATTTTTTCTCTTAGTTCATACAACTTTTTGGATCTCCTAGTAGAGTTGTTTTGGCTAGTGTTGATATCATACTTTGGCTCACTATAAGAACTCTTTGTTGAATCAAAAGAAGGAGATGGGTTGGCCAATTTAGGACAAAACATAGTTGATATGGCTTCCAACTTTTCAAAAAATGAGCATATGGAAGTGTTCCTACGTGTCTTTTCTATATGACCTATTGGATTCTTAACCATAGTGGGATGTATTAGACCATCAACTTTTGGTAGTTGATTATTAAGATAATGGGACAATGTGGCATGTCAATGGTTCTTATTCAACCCTTTACATTTTGAACAACCACATACTACTAGTGTGTCATATTTAAAGAGATCCAATTCATGGTGTATTATCGTTGACCCAGGTTGTAGGTTACTGGAACATGGCATGTTACAATTGGCAGGGTAAAGAAACTGACCATTTTCATCAAACATTTGTCTATGGTATCTTTATCCTGATAAGAGCTTGTGGCATTTTTGCACTGGTGGAATATCTTGCGCATCTGAACTCGATCTCGAATTATGATCCTACAAAATTCAATGAACAATTATTCAAATGCACATACATAAATAATATAAATTCAATCAGATAGATTAATTATAAATAAATCTAGACTTACTTCAAACGGTGGGGGAGAAGTTGACAAACTTGCAATGATATGGAATGAGCTGGAATATGAAGAATTGGTCATTTAATATTATAACCTTTTTTTCCTTGCATTTGAGCCAAAACCATCATCAATACATGCATGAATTTGATATTAAAAGTTATTAGTGTTTTTAATTATTTTCTTATGCATCGATGCGTCTATATATATAGAACACATCGGTGCGCTACACTATGAAATGCACCAAATCATGACCTCTGTTAGAGCTTCTACAAAGCAAAATATCTGTAAATTTTAAGTGTGGAGGTTTTCATTTCTATTTTGTCAATAAAATTGGTATCGATGCGTTTATACATAAATAGTGCACCGGTGCACATTAAGTGGTGCACCAATTTGACGACAAATTTAATTTTTTAATTGTATAGTTTACTAAGTGTTTTTACATACTAAGTCTGTCGATGTGCTTTGTAGTGTACCAATACAGTATATACAGTGAAAAAACATGGCAAAAAAAGAGCGTGAATTTCATTTTTTGAAATGTGTGTGTTAATAAATGAAAACACTATTCATTGCTTCATCTTTTGGGGCAGAATTTAGAGGGAAGATTTGTGGAAGAGAGATTTACCACCAAAGACTTTGGAGTGGGTAGCTTTTTTTGAAGAGCTAAATTTCGAATGGATCATCATAGGGCACATGCAAATATGCAAAGGAGAAATTTCAGGTATGCAATTTCATTCTACTCATTATCTCAATCTTTCCCAATTTGATTTAAATTATTTTCAATGCATGTTAAAAATAAATAAAAGGGTTTCATAGTTACCTTCGGTATTGGAAGGAATATATTTCTTGTTGTTTCTTTTGGTTCCCCTCTCTATATTTTATAAGCATATTTTTTTTTAAGCAATAGATTTTTATAGGGTTTATTTTTTTAAGAAATAGATTTTTATTGGGTTTATTTAGTTATATATGGGGCATTTGGTATCCATTGCAATTCTACCACTCATTGCATTGGATCCCGAACCATGTCATTGTCATTTGTGTTTTCAAAAAAAAAATTGCGGTACGTGGTGCATATTGTACAGGAAAATCGCACTGCGGGGCACTGTTCAACAATATTGCCTCAATGCTCACTGTAGAGAAAAACGCATTGGGGTGCATATATCTATCAAATACACCGATTAGTGGAAAATATAAATAATATTGATTTTAGTATCATATGTGTATGTGTTAGCGGTGCACAATGACTAATACTACGCACCAGTGTGTATATATGTTTGACACTCCGAGGCATTTTGTTTAATTATACGCACTGAAATATTAGATTGTATAAAAATTTCATAATTTCTATATTTGATGATTCCAGTTTTTTTTTATACAAGATGCCCGATAGAAGTTCAAAGAAAACATATTATTTCAACGAGCACAATGGTAGCTCATCCCAACAAGAGAGGGAGGCAAGTTCTTTAAGTTTTATTATAAATTTAATATATTTGAAGTTTTTATAAATTTAAATTAATGATGTGTATAATGGTTTATGTGTGTCATGCATAGCAAAAAATTGAAAAAACTCAATAAGATTGTCTGCAATATAAGCGCAAAAATGCGTAAAAGCTTTATGGAAATGTTGCAAAGAGAGGAATTAGGTGGATCGAAAGGTAATCAATATGAAGTTTTTGCTTTGACTTTTTACTAAAAATGAATTTCTTAACATTAATCGCTAACAAGTTTTAAACACTCAATTTCACATTTTTTTAATGTTATTCATGGACTGATAGTGAGGGAATGGAATCTTGTCCTAAGAAGACAAAAAAATTTAAGGATGTAAATGATGATGATGGCTTGGTCATCAATTCATCTGGAGTGGTGCTTGAAATTAATGAGAGGGGAAAATTGTTTTACAAAGCTTTGAGGGATATAGTGGAAAGAATGTATAGACATACTTTTCACTTACAATACGAAAATCAATCCATTGAATCCAAGAATCAGGTTATACATAAACTACAGAAAGTGTTTATGGAGCCATGGTCAATGAGACCTATGAGACCTGCAATAGTAAAAACTTACAATAACAAAAATAATCATTTAAAAGGTATTATTACTCAACATGTTTTTCTATAATATGTTCCAAAAATTAAAAAATTAATTTGTTTTGCTATATTTACTTTATTGTCGATTTAAAGAAAAAAATAGTGTGTTTTTTTTGTTTTTGTTTTTTTCAAGAAGATTATGAAAATTCCAAGTGAAAAACGAGGGGATAACCAACACATGTCGATAGGAATGTCCAAAAAAGTGTACAAGGAGATGGTAAAATAAATGAACGTAATTGCATCACAGGAGGAGACATCCCAATAACAACGTGCATTAGAGGTATGTGGTCATTCATTTATTATTTTATGTACATCGAATTTAATTATCATATGAAATACTACTTTTCAATAGGCCTTATTCAATCGCTCGTCCCGACACTTTCCGTGATCTTAATCGTTTTTTGTCCCAAAGAAAATTACCTTGTTGTATAAAAGAAAAAGAAATGGAATCCAATCAGCACATAATATAGGACGACAAGGAAGAAAATGGTTGATCACAAAGTTTGTAAGTACTTACATTTTCGGTGTTACTTAAGATTTCATATTTGTTGTGATCTTTATATTTAAATAATTAATTTACACTCGTCCATGGATGTCTTCTAATAGGTGCTAACTTACAAAGAAAAGCCAAATGAATAATTGATCAACATTGGGTTAAGTGAGGGTTGTGATAATAGGTTGAAGTATCAAGGTTTAATTGAACAATTTGTAAATAGCTATGTTGTTTAACTTCCCTTGTTTTATAATTATTGGGACGATAGGAAACCTTTATATTAATTATATCGACTATGTTTTGTCATGGCATATTAAACATGCATGTGTATGGTTTATGAATCACTCATTGCTATGGTACGCTTTTTTATTTACACAATCATGTATATTATATCATTATTATAAATGTAGATTTACTTATTACACTTTATTTATATGTATGTAGATGGAACATGAACAGGTGGAACATCAAAAGCAAGTTGAACAAGAAAACATATGTTTAAATAACCAAAGTACAATATCACCTACAACTGATCAAGAAATGAGGCATGCACGTAAGTTGAGAAATGACAACAGTTCAAGTGATGAATGACAATCAATATAATTGAATGTTACTACAAGTTGTAAGTTTTGGAATATTTGTCTGTAAAAATAAGGGATTTTTCTTAATGTAGTGGACATAATGTCTCAATCACATGAGGCCATGTTACCAATAAGTGTAAAAATTACATATTGGTTCCATTTTCATTATTGTGGACCTTTACATTGTCCCATTTTGTATGACCATGGGTCTCTTATTCATATATAACAAAATGGGTTTCTTATTTTATTGCATTATCAAATGTTGCAAAATGTTGTGTTGTTGATTAATTAATATGTGTATTATTTACATTATTACAAATAACAGAGGTGTAATCTATTGGATAACGCATTAATCCAATCATTATATCAAAATGCAATAACATAAATATAAAAAACAATATTATTATAAAAAATATTTGATTTTGAGATGATTAATTGAAAAAATGTTAAAAAAAACAATTAATTAAAATATATACATATCGGTGCATTGTATTCTTATGAACTCACAAAATGGTGTGTGTCATAATAAAAAAAAATGTGTTTTTTAAGGGGTTATATGTATCGATGCATGTTAAGCATACTAAAGCATCGGTGCATATTAAGTATATTGAAGCATTGATGCATATAACATGTGATAATATATATTGTTTTAGAATTTTATAAAGCGCTTGTGAGAAATACGCATCGGTTCTCTAAATATAATAAAAACATCATTGATTTAAATAATATAAAAGCATTGGTGATTTAAATATAATAAATCACTGGAGTTTTAAATAAAATAAAAACATTGGTGCTTATGAAAAAACAATGGCACCGACATCTCACCTCAAATATTTGAAATTTCAGTACTTTCTGTGCACAGGGTAATACAAGCAACGGCACGTACAAATTATACAAGCACAGAGACAAACATAAAATTAAAACACATTGATGCGTTTGAACTTACAAAGCCCTGATGTTGCATACACAAGCAATGCAGAACCAGTGCGTAAAAATTATAAGAGCATTGGTGTTGCATACAATAAAATGGGATATTGGGGCGTAATAACTATAAACGCATCGGTTCATTTTCATTTTATGATCTCCCCGGGGTATTTTATGTATGTGTGCGTTGTTTTATTTTATGTTTTATTTACGCATCGTGGCATTTTATGTAATGGTGCATCAGTGCCTTTTGGTTTTATGTACGTACAAGGGCATTTTATATAAGGTCGCTTCGGTGCATTGTAGTTTTATATACACAATGGGGTGTTTAATATAAGGGTGCACAGGTGCGTTTTGATAAAAATAAATAAACAAACAAACTTTCGCCAACCCAATTGTTTTTAGTTATATGGAACATCCACTAAAACCTCTACATTCAATAGAGGAGGTTTTAGTGGATATATTTTTTTTCCAAATTTTCTAACACTAAAAATGATCTAGATTATTTTGAGAACGACATGAAGGAAAAACTATAACTGAGATATAACAATGAAATACACAAAAATATAGAATAGAACACATAAATACAGTGAAACCCAACTTCTATTACTGAATAAGATAAAAAAACATAGTAGAACACAAACTAGAAAAATGGGGTAAGTTTATCTCTAAAAAGAAAGAGATGTTGGATACACTTCATTCACAAGAAGCTTTACATCACACTCCATTGCATGCTTAAAGGGCCTCCTTAGCTTTACATCACACCCATTGCATGTTTAAAGGGCCTCCCTTCACCTCAATTATATATGAGAGAGTGAGAGGAGAACAATTCCCATGATGCATGGATAAATTGACTATATTTTTATAAAATGTCATAGGCATGTAAAATACTAGATTCTCTAAAGCCACCCATCCCAATACTTCATTTCAGCCCGAAAGATAACCACGGAGTTCAAATGGATTTGGTGCATTAACACTAAGTTGTAAGCATGTACATAAGACCACAATACGTATGTAATTAACAAATGAATACGACATTACATTCCATTCCCCAAAAAAAGGGTGAATATCATGGTCTATCAAAACCAAAGGCTCAAAAAACATTGATTCAATGGAAAATGTGGATGGCCACCAAGATCCATCTAGATCATTCCTCTCCCCTTAGAAGAAATGGTCCCCATTGCATCAAGTTCCCTTTGGGAGACAAGGAGACTTCTTCTAAATATGAAGCTTAGTGTGCTACTTTCCTTGCTGAAGAAGTTGTCATGCTTAGCTTGTTGGAAGGCTATCATGAACCCGTTGTTGATCTGATTGAACTGCTCAACCAATATAGTTGTACGATCTACCCGAAAGTGTGGGAGGACTCTTTTGGTGAATATTAAACATGAAGAGTATGAAGGGTTGCGCAACCTGCTTTATCTGCTAAATGTGGAGGCACCCTTGTAGGTACAACAAGAACATCTTGGTACTCTTCTGCAATCTTGTCGACCGCTTTTTGTTGGATAGAAAGGTCTTGTGATGAGGCTGCAGTGGTTGCAATTTCCTTCTATTCACCTTTCCAGATCATATATTGTGAAGAGGATAAACTTTACAGTATGAGAGATTACCGTGGTGGCATTGTTTTAGTGGGACAATAGTTGAAACTACTGCATTCTCAGATAGTTGGACCGAGAATAACAATGACGCCACGGGTTGAGACTCCATAAATAGCATGATGCATCCACATAGTTGGCCTAATAGAACATCACAGACTTATAGTGGGGAAACATCACATACTTCATCCTTGAGCGTTTACGTCGTGAGGGACGTTTCACATTGTTGGATGACACGAATATCTTGACCCTAGCCACTGGAGCGTTGTATGGTTGTGGGTGTGGTGTTGTTGGTAAATCCAACAGCTTAACAACCTCCTCACCGAGATGAGGTTATTCTGGGTTTCACTATCAACAATAAAATGGCGAGTAGCTTCACCCACATCCAGAATGGAAGACAGTCACCTCCTCGTGATCCTCTTCTAGTTGGATTGTTGTAGTTGCGACGGTGGTAGTGGGTTCTTCATCAATGATTTGTCTCATTTTATCATTTTCTGAAACAGGTTCCAAGTCAGGGTTTGGATCTTATATCTTTGATCTGGACAACAATGATTGCATTGAGCGACATTCATCAAGAGCTATCCCAAGGGATGCTGTGGAACTCACACCACTTTCCACCGCCTTTCTTAGACTCATGCTACCTCTTTGCCCTCGCATCCTGGATCAGCCTCTTGAGGTTGGCCTTTCTTTCTTTGTCCATGCTTCTCCAATTTACTCCTCGCTACTCTTGAATTCCCCGCTCAATTTTGATAGCATATCGATAAGTGGTTCTCATTGAGGAAATGTCCAAGAAATCCATCTATGTTTGATGTACCTGCGGTAGACTACTACTAAGACTTCAAAAACTAGGTGTCGCCGGAGTCCTTGATACCCAACTTTGAGTGAAAGGTATGAAAGATGCTGGTGTAATTTCACCTTTTTGGTCTCTCACAATACGTGAAGGTCCATCTCATGTATTGGTCATATAGTTTCCCATGTGGTAGAACTCCTCCTTTAGGGCATTAGCAAAGGCCACCTAAGTGCCTTCCAACAGTGTAGATTCATCCTTGGTGTAACTCTCAAGAACTCCCACCAAGCTCGACATGGGAAGGGATTTAAGGAGCACAAACGTGATCTTTTCACTGGCCGAAACTTTTGGATGAAGTAATAGCATTATAGCATATTCAACCATTTTCTAGAGCATATGCATCTATCCTACCTTCAAATAAGTGGGATATCAAAATTGACTTATACCTGAAGGGTGTCACACCTTACTAAAATGGTTGCTTGTTGAAGATGCCTCACCGCCACCATTGGTGGGTCTTCAAGAATTTAGTGAAGTTGTCCATCATCTCGCTCATTTTTCACGAAAGGGCTCTCAGAGCAACGCCTCAAATGATATCCTCTAGTTCATCTCTCTTTTCTTTCGTCGTGGGAGGTCGCTTGGGATAGTGAAAGTGGTTGTCCTCAAGTGAAACTAACTTGAGACAAAACTCTCTATTCCTCGACTGGGCCGGGGACCTACTCTAAGACGACAAGGAGCATCGCTATGATGTACCACACTGATTCCGATTATTTTGAGAACGACATGAAGGAAAAATATAACCGAGATATAACAATGAAATACACAAAAATATAGAAGAGAACACTGAAATGCTGAAACCCAACTTCATTACTAAATAAGATAGAAAAAACACCATAGAACACAAACTAAAATGGTGGTAGCTTTATCTCTAAAAAGAGAGATGTTGGCTACGCTTCATTCACAAGAAGCTTTGCATCACACCCATTGCATGCTTAAAGGGCCTCCTCCACCTCACCATATATGAGAGAGTGAGAGAGAACAATTCCCATGATGCATGTGGGATAAATTGACTAATTTATAAAATTCCATAGGCATGTAAAATACTAGGACTTCTTGGGTGGTCATCCATCCAAGTACTACTCTAGCCCAAGCTACATTTAACTACGGAGTTATAATGGGATATGATGCATAACGCTAAGTTGTAAGAATGTACATAAGACCATTACATGATGTATGTAATTAACAAATGAAGATGAGATTACATTTCATTCCCCCATCAAAAGGGTGAATGTTGCGGTTTATCAAACCACAAGCTCAAAATGCAGATTCATTGGAAAAGGTGGATGGCCACCAAGATCCATCTGGATCAAAAAACCTCTTCTAAAAGGAGTTCTCCTTGTAGTGAGCCCTGATAGATCGAGAGGATTTAAGCTCGGTTCCAAAAGTTGGGAAGAATTGCTAAAGTGTTGCTCGCGTTTCTTGAGGTCTTTCGGTACTTGTTGTGGTCGGTGGCCTTATACTAGTTCAACAAAGGGTGATGTGGAAGATACAAAAGTTAACTTTGGGACAAAGTTACTTGAAGGGGGGGAGTGTGTAATGCCCTATATTATTAAATAAGTAATAATAATAATAATAATAATAAATAAATATTTAAATGGTATAAAAATATAAAGTAAATAAATAAAAGGAACTACTTTATGATTAATTATTTAATGACAAGTGTAACTTATGCATGTAACTTCTTGCATGAATGGGTAAGAAGAATTTTATATAATAAAGGTGGAAAAGAAAGTTTGGGATCTTTTGCTTTGGACATTTGAGGAAAAGGCTTGGAAGTTGGCATAGGTAGTTGATTGAGGACTTGGGGGCTCTCAATCATGATGGATGAGGGATTGGTAAGGAGGAGAGTCATCCCCCACACTCTATTGAGGCATGTTGGATTGGAGATTGGAGCGCATCGGTTCAACATTTTTAGCATTGCAAGTAAGTGGATTCCTTCAACACTGAGGTAAGTTTCTCACTACCCACTCCTTCTTGTCAATTATGCAATCAAGGATTTAAGTATCTTTATGTTTTCTGTTAATGGTTACAAATTGTTATGTTTATGTATGCATTTAGTTATATTAGAATTTGGGCCATTACATAAGGTGTAACATTTATTTGTAATTGAGAAGAAAGACCATTATGATTTCATTCCATGACAATTGCATCATCTTCTCTAAAACAAATTATCTTTATAGCATTGTTGAGTCCATCCAATCCACTAATCTCACATACAATATTCATCACAATATAAAATAATTTTTTTACAATAGCACTCTCCTTCATTTTACATGAGGACAAAAAATGCACATTCCTCGCATGGTTTTATACTATATCATAGTTACCAACTTAACGAGAACTCTACAGACTTCATTTTTGGGGGGATCCAATTTTTTACCCCTTTTTTAAAAATGGTGTTATTGGTAGCACCCCCCCCCACCTTCATTTTTAGGTGGTTTTTTTATATTTTAAATTTTTCGATTCACAATGTTTCCATGTTATTTTTTTTAATATTTATTTTTTTTATTCAACGGTGTTTTTAGTCATTTTTTCATATTTATTTCAATATTAAAAATATTTTTTACCATTTACTTTTTTGAAATTATGATTTTTCATATAAAAATGTCTCCTTAATTAATTTATTGTTCCATACTTCTTAAATATAGTGAAAAACATCATTTTTAACACATTGTTTACCTTTACTTCGATACATTGTAAAAAAATTGTAGTTGAATAACACTATTTTTGAATATTTAGCAAAAAAAATACACATTTTATAGCCATATATAATAAATAAATAAAACTATACATTTTGGTATATATTCCTTAAAATAGCATGTCAAATAAATCATTTTTATGGACATAATTGAACAAAAAAAGTCAATATTTTATTAAAAAAAATCATCATTTTCTTTCATATTTTTATACATTTGAAGTAAAAAATGACAACATTTAATAAAATTTTCCAATAGATACATCTTTATTCTTATTTTAAAAACTGAAAGTCAAAACATTACAGTTATATCTCATCAAAAATTTGTAAAATTGAGCATCGTCTTCAAAGGCATATTAAAACTAATCAACAATATCATATATCCCAAATTCATCATTCTCAACAGACACATTATCATCTTCTTCGACGTCATTTTGTGCTTCCATTGTGTCATTTTGTTCTTCCATTGTTTCTTTGATATCTGCAATTTCTCCAAAGTGATCCATTCCAATCATTCCTCCTAATGGTACTTGAGGATCCTTTGACAATTTTGCCACCTAGGATTCACTAAAATCTCATTTCCTCAAGCCAACTTCTTGCATTTCATCTGGAAGATATGGAATAGCATTACTTCTTTGTTGAATAAAATTGCACTACATTGGGTCACTTTCAATAGCTATGCAATTCCTTCCTTTATGTAGGCAACATGCTAATGTTGTACCTAATCACCAAATACAAAATAAATAATGAAGTTATATACTGTAAAAAGACATAAATTAAAAATAATATAAGATTGAAGTATGATTTCATAAATATTAGATCATAATTCTTACCTCAACCCGAGAACAAATCCAAAACTCAATCTCCTTCATTTGAAAATGTATCTATAAGATAATTAATTAATGCTTGTGGTTTTTGATAAATGTTAACGATCTTTCCTTTCAAATCTTTTTCCTCGTATTTTAGCTTTCTAACCACAGCATTGTATACCAATATACTACTAGGAGTCTCTCCATCATTTGCATTGAAAAGAATAGAATTATAAGAATCGTCTTTTTTCCAAGTTGCAATATGTATACTCTCAAAATCACGTTTAAATGATTCTCTATTGGAGCTCTGAATATTAGGCTTGTGCATGTAACATAAATAAGTGCAAATTCAATTAACTTGTGAATTAATAAAAAAATATATATAATCTTAATTGTTAAACATACACTTTCAATATCTTATCAAATAAACTGCATCCTTGCCTTTTATTTCCCCCTGAATCTTGATTGTACTCATCCTTGTTGTGTATCTGAATGAAATACTAGAAATCTCCAAAATGGTGATGTTGTAACTTCCGTAAATCCCATAACCAAATTATTAAAAGCTTGGTAAGTATAATGCTCAGTATCATATCCAATGTTTTGGATATTATAACCATGAGGGATATTCGCAATAACTAGGGAGTATTCTTTGTTAAGAACAATATTTGCAAGTTGTTCACAATCACCTAATATCACTTTATATTGAACAGTGTCGATCCCATTCCAAATGTAGTGATCAAGGGTGTCATCAAGTTGAACATTTTGAACACGTCTCCTTCTTTCTCTTTCAAACTTGGTTTTTTGAATAAAACTTTTGAAAGTTTGAGTTACTCCATTTGCATTCTTCTTTGGCATATTTAATGAAACAAACAAACATATAGTTATATATCTATAACTATTAAAATAGAAATAAATTAACTTACAAAAGAATAATATGAATGTAATAAATCAACATACCTTTTTGAATGTAACAAAATATTGTTTCAATACTATTGAAGAGCTTGAATCTGGATAGTTGAGTTTAACATCATCCCAACTTCCTTCATTCAACATCTTGGCCATTTCCTCTTGTATTGTCATATACACCTTGTGACTAAATAAAACAAAAATAATGTTAAATTGATATGTTAAACTGATAAAAATAAAAAAATAAAAATAAAAATAAATAAATAAATATTGTCCTAACATAAATAAAAATAACTCGACAAACTTACTTTTTAAATTCATCACACATTTCTTCCATTGACAATTCTCTCAACCTAACACGTGATAATATATTTATGATAAGTTTATCATCCTTCACTCCTTGTATTGATCTCCAAGGTGTTATAGTCATATCATCTGGAATATTTTTTATGTCTTGATATGTCTTACTTGTGCCACATATCAATGGTTTAGTCTTTTTAACTCTGATTTTTTATACTAATATGTTCCCATAGGGTGAAGATCTCATCTATCAAATCGCATACATGTCCAGTTCTAAATTCCAATTGAAAATAGTTATCCACAACTCTAAATATATCACTTCCTTTGCGATTTTTTTCTTTTGTATTTTCTGAAACTTGACATCAACATTTGATCTCTCCCCACGACATATTTCAGAAAAATCATTATGGATATCTCACCCTTTGAATGAAAGTCATAGACATTTTGTACTCATTGTGTGTGTTACGATCCCATACCAGTAACTTTTCTTATGAATCTATTAAACCAACATAAATTATGCATTTGACTGTCTCAAAAAGAGGATTATTGGGATATTATTGCATCAATTATCTTCTAGCCTCTACAGAATGATTTCCTCCAATCACATAATATTTGTAGTCAAAACATTTTGATCTATCAAATTCTTATCTCATAGGAACTTCCATTGGATCAACAAGAACTAGGTAGTCAACCACATGTGCATATGGATTGTGCCTAATCAATGCTTTCAAATTCTGAATATGCAAGTGATGTGGTTTTCTAATTTGATATTTTTATTTCCCTTCTGTGGGTTTATAAAGTTGTTTCACATTCAACTGAAATGTGTGGCCATCATCAACTAAGTTCTTTGTCCTCATTCTATTTCAAATGACATTTTGTGTTGTTTTCGTAATACCATCCTCTAGATTAGCACCTGGTGTTATTATTTATTTGTTACCTTTAGGACTTTCACTATAATACTCCGAGTTAACGATGGCTTCTTGAACATTATCAACATTTGTTTTCCTCCTCTTATGATTTAAATGTGTTTAATCTAAATCAATTATTTCTTCATAATCAATAGGAATAAACTTATCATCAGTCATCACTTTTTTGTGTTTATATTGTTTATTCTTTTTGTGAGAAGAAATGATAACCTCATTGGAACCAATCTCAACAAAATCTCCATTTGGAATTTCCTCATTTTCAAATGTAACTCTTTTAGGATTTCTAGAATGAGGATTTTTCTTTCTTCTTTCATGTTCTTCTCTGTCTACTCTCGCAGGTTCAACCTCCATTACTTTATGTTCCTTTTTCCTTCCTTCTTGTGTCTTTTCAATATGAAAAGCGTTGATGACATACATGGTATTATTCTCTGTAGAGTAAATCCCCACTGACATATGTGAAAGTCATTCAGCAAAATCCTGTAAAAATAAAATATAGTGTTTTCATGTTAAATAAAATTAAAACATTACCATGATACTAAAAATAATAAATGACACAAAAATAAAAATAAAAAAATTACAATGTCTTTCTCAATTCCATCAACGATGGATGCACATAATTCTGAAAAACATTCATCCTTGTTATAATTGCTCAATTTGAAACAATATCTAAACTTTATATAAGTTTTGCCTTGTTTGACAAGTGCATAAACAATATATTTGGTTGGCACCAAACATATATCTCATAACAAACCAAGTTCCTGATAATTTCCTTGCACATGTTCTAATTCGGCACAATACAAATATATATGATCTCTATTGTTGCCTTGTGTTGTCTTTAACAGACCAAGAATATTCCAGTCTGTTTTCACATTCCACAAATTTCCACTCTCTAACATTCTTCATTTCACTTGATAGCTCAGGTTTTATGTTATCATTTTGTTGCCTAACATTCATGGAGGTCCCAGTTGCAATTTTGGATGCCATTATTGCAGCTCATGATACAGATATATTCATAGATAATCTCTTTCCTGCCATTTTCCTATAAGATAAAAAATATATAATTAGGCCTTTTACATTATAATAAACTAAAAAAAAGCATTGAATATAAGAACTAATTTAAAAAACATTTAAAAAAAATTGACCCATGGAGTTATTAGTCTTATGTCGGGACCGTGCCTTGGCCGTGGGGGGCTGGGGAAATTTTGGGCATCGCCTTAGCTGTGGGACTATGACTTGTCTGCAAGGGGGGTGGGGCGATATCAGGCATCGCCCCAGTGCCCCCATGGTTAAGGCACAGTCTCGCGCCCGGGACTTGGTCGTGGGGGTTGGGACGATGTCGGCATCGCCCTATCCCCACGGCCAAGCCTCGGACATTGCCTAGTAGCCACCATGGGCCAAAGCTAAAAAAAATTAAGTAAAAAACAATTAAAAAGCTAATTTTTTTTACAAAATTATACCTAAATTTGACTTTTTTTTCTTTTTTTTTCAAAAAATCTTAAGGATTTTGTTAATATTTTTTGAAAAAAGTCTCAGTTTTTTAAAAAAGTTGGGATTTTTTTAGAAAAAAATTAGAAAACATCTTTAAAAATTTAAGGTTTTTTAATTTTTGCATGAAAAATTATTATGTGATTCAAAGATAATATTATAATTGTTGTTTTGGTAAATGAT
>SNQJ01S0012840.1:84538-97439 GCA_010110895.2 Picea sitchensis
AGTCTCAGTTTTTTAAAAAAGTTGGGATTTTTTTAGAAAAAAATTAGAAAACATCTTTAAAAATTTAAGGTTTTTTAATTTTTGCATGAAAAATTATTATGTGATTCAAAGATAATATTATAATTGTTGTTTTGGTAAATGATAAGAATTTAAAAAATAACTAACCTATGAAATGTTAGATTCTTATCAGATGTCTTCTTAATGTTTCTCCCTTGTAGCTTGCTCCAAATCCTTTAATGAATACTGCCCAAGATATCACACAATGTAAAAAGATCAAACAAGACTGTGTATATATAACACATATGATATAAATTACTATTAGTATAACAAATGTGGGATAAATAAAAATCAGGTATATTGTTTATATATATACCTAAAATTATATGGATCATCAATATGTTTAATGAAAGTGGGATAAATAAATAAACATGAGAAATATTGTATTTAACATGTAAATAATGAAATAAAAGTGTAAAATTTGTTTTCAATTTTTAAGGGAAAATAATAAAGCGAAAAAATTGGGGGGAAATTTTGGAGGGAAATTTTATTTTTATTTTTATTTTTTGGGGGTGGGGGGATTTAGAGGGAAAAGATCATTATGCAAGTTATAAGAATGTCATTGGGAGAGTGATCATTTGTATCATTATGTGTTCTTAGAGAGAAGGGATAACTTCATCAGATAAAGAAGATTTTATTTCTAAGACATCAGCAAATTGTTTGCATACCTCTTTTGTTGCGACTAGGAAATGTGATAGGATTGTCTGTAATGCAAATGAGGTGTCGTATTTTTCAGCTAATCAGAATTTTGATCATAGTGCAAGCAATTGTATTCAACATGTTCCTCATGAAAGTCCTAAATCAGAGGACTTTGAAGGCACCGATGATGAAGAGGAGGAATACGATGGTAATAAATATATTCAACAATTTAATAGTATTGAAAATAATCAAAATGTAAGTCAAAGTGGAAACTATGATCAACGTTTAAATGATTGGGATGAAAATTTTCCTCTAAGTGAGGATTTTCAAGGTACCGATAAAGATTTCCAAGGCATCAATGAATATGATGGAGAATTTCCCTCAAGTAGAAATTTTAAAACCAGTGAAGATGATTATGACAATGGTGGAAACTCTTTCCCGAGTGAGGAATTTAAAGACAACAATGTTAGTGATGATGAATTCCCTCCAATTGAGGATTTTGAAGGTATTGATGAATATTTTCCTCCAAGTGAGGATTTCCAAGGCACGAATGAGGATGATAAAGAATTCCTTGGGATTTTAAAAGTAATGATGATGATTATGGCAATGCTGGACAATCTTTCCCGAATGAGAAATTTAAGAGAAGCAATGTTGGTGATGATGATTTTCCTCCAAGTGAGGATTTTCAAGGTACCGATGAGGATAATGAAGATTTTACTCCAAGTGAGGATGATGAAGAATATATCTCAAGTGGGTATTTTCAAAGTAGTGAAGATGATTACGGCATTGGTGGACACTCTTTCCGGAGTGATAAATTAAAAGGCAACAATGTTGATGATGTTGATTTTTCCCCAAGAGAGGATTTTCAAGATACTGATGAAGATTTTCAAGGTACTAAGCATGATGGTGAAAATTTCCAATCAAGTGGGGATTTTGAAAGCAATGAAGATGATTATGTCAATGGTGGACACAATGTTGATGATGATTTTCCTCCAAATGATTATGTTGATGATGATGTTCTCAGTCATTCAGCTACAACAAATTAAGGTGATCGGCATTCTCTAGTTCAGTCTCCTAACAATGTTTTGCTGGATATTCCTTCTGGTGATAAGGAAAATCATTCTAGTGAGGATGATGAAATAATGGAGACATTACAAAGAAACATTGTGTCTAAGACCAGGACTAGACCTTTTTATATCAATCCAAATCATTCTAGTTATACAAGGTCTAGGAAAGAATTTCTCACTAAATCAATTTCCATAAGTGAATTGATTTCAAGTGAATGTTGTCAAAAGAATTGTTTGAAAATCATGGACTACATGTATGCCTTGAATAAAAGGAAGACATATTTGTCAATGAATAAGAGCATGCAAAATTCATATCTGATGGGGTGCACGATATCCACCAATATAGGATATGATTATCGCATTGGGAATATTTTACTTTGCAKAAAGACTTTCAAAAAAATTCACTCAATTGGTAATCTTCGTCTATCAAGAATCCAGATAAGGTTGGAAAATTTTCCTTCATTTTATTCAAAGGTACATCATGGACRAGAGAGTGGGTTGTTGACAAACACCRCATTGTCATGGATGCATGATTTATTTTCCAAACATGGAGAGTGTATGCCAGATAGAGACACAATACATATTCCAGATAATTTCTCAAGGAGGGAAATCTACAACTTGTACAAAGGATATGTTGAAGGTGTTGAAGGAAATGGTAATTTTATTACATATGCATATTTTACAAGAATATGGAAGAAACAATTCAACAATGTTTGTATTCCTAACAAGTCAAGGATGGGGATTTGTAGTATATGTGCTGCTCTTAAATCAAGAAGAGATAAATATAAAGGGGTAGAAAGAGGTTTGTATTTACGATTTTTATTTTTTTTAAATTGAATAGTTATCAACTATGAAAACATATGATCAATATTTTCATTTTATGTCATGTGCATATTCAATAGTCAAAGCACTTCAAGAACATCGGAATCAACAATCAAGTGAAAGGAAAAAGTTGTACAAACATCGAAAGAAGTGTTATGATGCTCCAAACAAATATTTAGGTATGATAATTGATGCCATGGACCAAAAGAAAACACTTCTACTACATTTTGTCTGTAGACCCAAAAATTTACAGGAAGAGAATTTCATTCAGTTTCACTTGGTTGGTTGTATGGTTTTCAATGGAAAAATGTATCCAAGGGTTTACTTCACAGCTCCAAATATTCATAATGGTGCAAATATGACCATCACCATAATTCGTCATGTGCTCACTCATTGGTCTGAAATCTTCCTCAAGTTCTCTATCTACATTTGGACAACACTAGTCATGAAAATAAAAATCAAATTGTGTTTGGATATTTAAGCATACTTGTTGAAATGGGAATCTTTCAAAAGGTGAAATTTGGTTTCCTTCTTGTTGGACACACTCATGATCATATTGATCAAATGTTCAGTCATTTTTCAGTAACACTGAAGAGGAAAAATGTTGGAAGCCTACCATCATTGATTGAATGTATTAAAAAAACATACATTCCAGAGCCTGTTTTTCATATATTAGAAGAAATTGTTGACATGCAAAGATATATTCAGGGATCGCATCGTGAAGAAAAATGTATTGATCAATTTAATGACATTATCTTCCAACATAAATTTTGTTTCAAAAAAATTGATGGGAAAACACTTATATGGGGAAAGCAATATTCAACTACTACAGAATGGGGACCTTCATCAGGTTTAGCATTTTTGAAGTTCATTCCAGATCGTCCAATATTTGCATCAAAGTTATTATTTTTACAATCAGTTGTTGAAATCCATAATGCACAGAGGCGTAATAGAGATGTAGATTATTCTGAAATCCTGGAAGAAACAAAAAAATCCATTAAGGATACATATGAGTACTTTGATGTTGTTGATTCTGTTTGGTGGGATTCATTTTTCAATAGTCAAAGTGACATAACTTCAAGATCAACAAATGAATATACAATGTTGAAGACTCCATTTCATTGGCCACAAAATATGCCAAATGAATATGAAGAAACAAACATTGTTGAAGTTCAACAAGAATCTCAAGGTTCTATTGAGTTTACACAAGAAGAGGAAAGAGAAATATATATTGGTTCGCAAAGCTCATGTCAACAATGTGAAGCCATGGAAGACCTTTACACGGGTTTAGTAGAAGATATTAAGGAGGGTAGCATGATTGCAGTTTTATCGACTGAAGATCCACATGGTCATCCATTCTGGATTGGAAAGGTTATAAAGATTGAGAAAAAAACAATGATGTTATTTCAATTGAAGTGCATTGGTATGCAACAAGTACACACCCATTCAATGGTGTGTACAAGCCAGAGATGGTGGTTGAGAAACATGTCAATAGAAAGAGAAAATGAAAGGGTCAAAATACAACTCGTCGTCGCACTGACCTCTTAAAATTAGATGATTTTGACATACTTGTTTATGACTTCAATTTGACAAAGAGAGGAACTCTTCGCTCCAAGACAACAGAGATTATCAATATGTTGTTGCCACAAGAAATAAATGCATAATGGGAGTCTGTAGAACCTATTCATAGATATAAAAGGTATTTGACATCTGAAATGTTGGGCATGCATGTAGACTCAGATGGTGCATTCATCGACAATAGAGAATAGTATGGATCATCTACATATTCATCCAATCATTCATCTGAAGACAATGTAGACTCCGATGGTATTTCAAAAACTGTAACAGCCCCTCTATTATGACATAAATGTAAGTGAGTACAGTAGTGGTACATTTTTTATTTTTTTTAAACATCAAAGAACAAATGTTACTCGACATTAACGTACTTCAATGTTACAAATTCATTTCTCAATTACATCCTACACTGCAAGTTCATTATACAACACCATTGCTACTAACAGAATAAATCATAACACAAAGCAATCCAGGATATCTATCCATCCAACCTACCTACAAGGTTAGGACCTCCAAGACACATAATGAACACTCATGTCCAGAATTCATCCGATTGATTTTGACCATTTAAGGTCTCAAGACTGGTGATTGTTCTGAGGAACAAGGAAGCATCTAATTCCTGCACCCAAACTCAATCTAGACTCAAGATTAAAATAATAGTAAAGTACTTAATCATAACACAAATTTAATCATTTAATTCCTCAAATACTAGACAAGTTTTCCATCCCTTAAAGGTTACAATAACAATAATTAACCATCATCTAGATAATATGCCATCTCTTTATGAAATATATCATATAATTATCACTCACCATTAAACAAATATCTTCCCTCAAGGAAAAACAAGCATCAATCATTATTCAATATCGTAACAGCCCTCCATTGTACAAACCAAGTAAGTAGATACGATGAGTTAGCATTATATATATATATATATGAAAGAGAAAGGAAGAGAAGAGAAAATCTCTCAAACACTGAGAGGAAATTGTAAGCTTACTCTGTACTTTGTGAACTAAAAAGACATTGTGATGAAGTAATTCTGCAACTGTGTGATTCTCTGTCCTAAGAATGAGTTAAGATAATGTTTTAAGATCCAAAGTTTCTCTTATGAGTGTCACAGTGCGAAGTAATCCTAGTTCCAACACCAAAAGTGCGCAGACGGGCCCTTTGAAAGCCGAAATCTCAGGAGAAACAACGCGATGTGTGCACCGGGACCGCTCAAGGCAGGCAGAGGCCTTAAACTTCTGAAGAACGAAGCTTAGGAGAGATAGTGAAAAACTTACACAGAGTAGGCGCAAGAGGTGCAAAAGTGAATTTTCCAAGTCCCAAGCTCAGGAGGGAGACGCACCATTTGAGCCAGAGGCTGATTCGTCTAGGTACCGAATCTCAAGGAGGGATAACGAGGATAAGTCCCCAGGAGGAGAATTTATTTGTTTTAATTTTGACTGGATGAGATCTATTCGGGAGGATTCGAAATCCCATACAATAGTTGGATAAGGAGAAGGAGCACGGTAGTTAAACCCCAAGTCCTTCGGACTTCGCTACTCCGGCAGATTTCAGTTGTTTGCATTAAGTGAGCCCCAAAGATCCGAAGTCACAGAGTGAATCTACACTGTAGATCAGTTAGCGAATGTGAGTCGTTGGATTCTCAAAGGGTTTGGTGATTCGATAAGTTTGAGTTCTAATTGACTAAGGGATAAGAAACCCCGAAGCTCTGAAGTCCCGTAGTAAAGGACAGTTGTGGATATAGAGATCGAACGAGGGTTGTTAGATATCTGAGCCTTCGTCCTTCAGAAGTTCGGTAGTTCAACAGTTTGGCTAAATTGAGTCATTGTTGTAAAGGTGAGGAACTCCCGAAGTCCCAAAGTCTAGAATGGACATCAACCATTCATCATAGGAGAGCATGGGTCGTTAGATCTCTGGGCCCTTCGGTGGTTCGGCGATCTGGGTGTATTAGCTCAAAGTTGAAAGGTGCGGAGAAACTCTGAAGACTAGAATCCTGGAGTAGATCTCCACCATAGATTCTCTTGTGAGGAGAAATCCTGCCAATCGTATGATTAAAATTCATAATCATTGATGAAGGAAAGTGGAAGCACAGGGTAGAACCTACATCTGTCGATCAACCTCACTTATGACCAAGTTCGGTCAGTAACACTCCAGGTAAATGAGAGTGTTGGAGTCGAAGAATCCTCCTGAGCGTCGAAGTCCCGAAGCTCTGAATAGTGCCCTTTTGGGCCAGCGCTAGGTTCTAGCCCACGGTCACATGCATAACTGTCAAGTTAAAAAGGGCTAACGCCTATGGTTAAAATGCAATTCAAAACTCCAGAAAATAAAAATAAAATTGACAGCTAACCAACGGGTTCTAAATTATTAGATTCGTAACTTGACAGCGACCCTACGATTTTTCCCAAAATTTTGGATTTATAAAAAAAAAAAAATAGAGACTCCATGCTACTAATAAATTCGGATTTATCAACAAATTCAATCGGAGACTGCACGATAAAATTTCATATTTAAATGACATTCAATATAGATCCACCATACAACAAAATTGAATTATCATAAGATTCAACACGGAATCCACGATACAAAATTTTAGATTTGAATTAACTTAAATGGAGATACCGATAAGAATAGAATTCATATTTAATTAAATTCTAACAGAKAATCCACGATGTGAAATTTCGAATCTAGAATATGATTCAACAGAGAACTCATGATACAAATTTAGGAATTAATTCCATAGTTTACCAGTGAACAATACATTATTAAATTTCTTTAAAATTGATATCAACTAAAAGCTCCAATCATGTGAACTTCAAATATGGATTAAAAATAAAAATTTTAAAACATAGACCATACACAATGGAATTTCGAGCTTTACAAAGAGGATCAAGCCACCCGAATTTAGAGTTCGGAAAAGCTCGAAATTGCAGCAAAAAWTTGAAAATTGTAAGCATCGTAACTATTATTTGTTTACCAGCAATTGTAACAATTTGGCATTAATACTTTCTATTGATTCTAGAGTAGCCATGCAAAATCTAACATACTAATATACTCGTACTACAATAAATTCATAATATAGAAAAAAAATACCGGGACCAATGAAGGTTGCGAAATGAAGATGCCCTTCAAAGTCTTGCGCTCCTTTTGTTCTCTGGCTTGCTAATCAATGAAACCTCATAGGTACCTCCCAGCCAATGCTAGGGGTACTCTTCTTCCCCCTGAACCCCTTGAGACGCAAAGGGGCCACACACAAGAAACCGACAAACAATAGCTCCAAGACTTTCCTCGCAAGGAAGAGCTTCCACTAGTTTTACAAGCTTGGTATCCCAACTCTCACTAGTAAAACACAGTCCAAAATTTGGTCAACATAACCATGCACAGAAGGTTAGATCCTTTTCCCTTCTACATCATTTGTTTTATAGAATTTTCCTCACTGACACATGTCCTCATGCACAAATAATTAACTTTTTATTTTAAATTAATTATGATTATTCACCCACACACTTATCATACTCTCCCCAAGTTGCATAAGTAATTACCAAATTTTATTTTATTTAAAAATCCAAATTCCCTCACATTCCGTAATGTGTTCCTATTTTCTCTCTTAGTTGTCCCTTTGTTCCCCAAATTCTCATTTAATGAGTGTCTCCTAACTAGATCTTAGTTAGAGTTGGATTAGGAGTCTTCTTCTAGTTAGACTAGTGGTAGGTTGACTCAATATTCTATTCTATGTACATTCATTCTCTCAAGTTATTATTTATTTCTATTTAAAAATCCATTTTTATTAATTTCATGCACACATGTGCATTTTATCAAATCTTTAAATTTTACTTACTTTTTCCTAGAAATTGATTTATCTCAAATATTTAACTCATGTCATAATTCATTTAGTCCTTTATTTAAATTTAGACTTAGACTTAGGCTTAGACTTTTGTTAGGCTTTATAATTAATAGTCTATTGTTTAATTAATTATTTTAATCGAACAAGGTCAAATCATTTCAATGTTTTCTAGGCCACCTAGATTTATTGACTCAAGTTTAATTATGCGACGTGATCTTCAAGACGCACCTCCGTGCTCCAAGGGTGCCACTCTCCTTTGACTGGTTTTGGAAGTTTGTCTGACCCTTTGGAGTCAATACTCCATTCGATCGACCTTGTGAGAGACTAAGGGCATCTAAGGAATAAGGACTCTGCCTTATTGCGTGCCCCTTAGAATCTTTGTGAGCAACTGTCTCAATCCGCCCTCACGACATCGTGGATCTCTTGAACTAGGTAATTTTTAACCTATCGTTCATACCATGGCAGGAGTGCTAGTAGGTTGTGACAGGGATGCTACCACACCTCTACCTCAATGTCTGGTTTATGTGCATGGCCCCTCTACTCCTTATGTGAGTTGGATTAGCAAGAATCGCCAAGCCTGCATCCACTGACAAAAAAACTATCAATAATCCATATGCATAATCATAGTATAATCAATAATATGTCACAAGTGCGGACATGAAATACTAAATCGAAATACAATCCACTTACTAAATCAATCTGGAGTCCAAGGAAGTCCATTGATTCCATCAGCATCTGTAATCTTTCATGTGTCATGCACAATCAGAATAACTCGTCAATAGCATCTAGCAATACATATACATCAAATAACAAAAATTCAAAACACATCATCATCATCATGTATAATCCAAAATCGAAACGAAATCACAATGTACCATAACCGGATCACTTGTAGGCAAGTGTCCTCAAAGAATAAGTCAATAAAGTGTGCTTGATATAGAGGGATGTTACATACACCCCCTCTTGTTTTAAACTTTGTTCTGAAGTTTGTACAGTGTATAAAAGCAAGTAAATAAATGTATCTGACATAGATCTATATGTATAATCTATCAAACAATTAAGGAAATTGTTGAGGCATCTTATCTGCGTCCTCCCAGGTAGTCGAGTGTGGACTATAATTGTCCCACTGGACCTTGACTTGATCGACTATTCAACATCATAGTTGTCGAATGTGATGGTCCAATATGCGGATTGGCTCTAACATGAGAACACCCTCGTTCGACAACTGTAAGTAACTCATGTCAATAACATGTGAAGGATCACTAATATAATGTCTCAAAACAAATACATGAAATATATCGTGCATGCACCTCAAAGAATCAGGAAAGGCTAGTCGATAAGCCACGGGTCCTTTATTTTCCATAACTTCGAAAAGGTCCCACAAACCTAGGAGAGAGTTTAGCACCCTTTCCCAACTTGATTGGACTCTTGTGTAGTTTTACCCACAAGAAAAATCTGTCGCCAACTTCATAACTGCGGTTAATGTGATGTGCATCAACATAAATCTTCTGTCGTTCTTGCATTTCTTTAATCATTTGTCTTATCGATTACATTCGTTCTTCCATTTCTTGAATTACTTCTGGTCCTACCAGGAACGTATCATCAACTCGATCCAAACTCAACGGCGTCTGACACGTTCACCCGTAAAGAAACTCAAACGACGTCATCTTAATCATACTTTGATAGTTGTTGTTGTATGCAAACTCTACTAGTGGCAAGAATTCTTCCCAATGTTTTTGTTGGTCCATTACATACATACGCAACATATCCTCCAAAATCTGATTCCCTCTTTATGTTTTCCCATCTGTCTCTAGGTGATATGTTGTGCTAAAGTTTAGTTGTGTTCCCAAATCCTCTTGGAAACTGGTCCAAAACCATCATGTAAACATTGATCCCCAATCGGATATGATCCTTCTTGGCAATCCATGTAACCTCACAATATTGCTAACAAATACTCTTGCTATGTCTAGCGCTTGATACGGCGTACGTACTGGAATAAAGTGTGCACTCTTCGTCAGAGTGACAACTACCACGAAATTTGAATCATGCATCATTGTCGTTAGTGGCAATCCAACGATAAATTCCATCGAAATGACCTCCCATTTTGATTCTATAATAGAGTGTAGATATAGTAATCATGTTGGATGTTTATGTTCATCCTTCACTTGCTGACATTCTAGACATCTTGCCACGTAACTAACTATGTCTTCTTTCATTCCTTTCCAAAAGAATAAAGGCTTAAGGTCTGCCTTCATCTTCGTGACTCCCGAATGAGCCATGTATATTGCTCGATGAGCTTCACTTGAGATCAAACTTCTTAATTCGTCGTTAGGTGGTACGTAAATTCTTTCATTAAATCTCAGCAATCCATCGTTGTCTAATTAATAACCTTCATAATTCGGTACCATCATGGTATCTCGTCCAATATTATGTTGATACTGAGAGGGGGTTAAATCAGTATCAAGTACAATTTAAAAAAAAATCAACTTATACTTCAACCAGATTATATATTCAATTATATCCAATGAGAAATGAACAATAGTAGAAGAGTCACACCAATACACCATAATACACCATGCACAATATATGAGAAATAACCAATAGTTATTGTTCACGGCAAGTAATGACTTCCAAAGGTAGCTACAACTTCCAAATATAAAGGGAGGGATAAACCTCCAAAGGAAGATACAATCCTCCAATATCCTCTCCATCCTTGCCTCTTCCTTCCACCCAAGAATATATGAGAGATAATAAAACTTTACATTAAATCGTCCCCATCAACTAACCATCACATAGAACCTGATAATGCTTCCTGAGACTTCTTCAACTTCTGCAATTCTTCACTTCTTAGAATACTATGATCCTGTAAATAATATAACTCAATGTATTCTCTGAAACTCCTCCAAGTTTCACTCCTTGAATCCTCCCAGAAAAGGATTTATAGAGAAAATGGTAGACATTATTCAATTCTGGTTTATTCAGGAGAGAAAACTTGTACAGCATGCCTCGCACTCAATATTTAACATAAGGTTATGAAATTCATACACAGGAAACTAAAGCCTGTAATATTTCCAATGCAATTGGTCTCACTTCATTTTGATTCTCTATGAATACTTTATGATTGTTTTACCCGGAACACCTGTTTATGACTAGCTTCAGGACTAGTCAAAAACCCCATCTTCCACAGAGTGTATCTCCAAAATTATAGCGACTAAAGAGCTGAAATTTTTACCACGGGTACCTATATATGTATTCTCAATAGAATAAAAATTTCACCATTTGAATCGTTCTAGAAAAAAAAATTATAGCGAAAATGGTAAGATGACCTGTAAATAACATACCTTAGAACACATCACCAAAATACTTCATCCACCCTTGAAATTTGGCCTTCTTTACTTCAGATTTCCTATGAAATTTGACTTATATCTACTTGTTCATTAACAAACTTGTGTGTGTTTAAAAATGAATGTTTAATGAGATGTATTTATACCCTTTATGTCACTTCCTTTTAACATTAGGGTCGACCTAACACTTTCTTATTTTGTAATTATTTTCTTTAATTATCTTTAGGGACAACTTGTACTTCCTTCTTCAATTCACTTTGTCATCTTCAAAAATTCATTTCTCCTCAACCATGAGGATCCATGTGACGTTCCACCTACCACTGGAAACAACATGATGTATACTATCAATCCATGGATGTTGTATCTGCATGTGCATTGTCCTTCATGTCCAAATACCTTCATCAATCTTGGGGTCCAAAACCAATGACTAGGGTTGACATCAATGACAACAACCAATCTTCCAACAATCTCCCCCTTTGTCATTGATGGCAACACTCATGCTCCCCTGTCATCATGATCCCAATTTCTCTCCCCCTTTTACATCAATGGCAAAGGGTTGGGTTGCTCCCCCTGAGTTCAATGGCATAAGGTGACCTTCTTGTTTGGGGCTGCTCCACCTGAACATGGGGCACTTAATAATACTTCATCCTTATTTTTGGTCTTTCGGAATTTTTCTTCCTTGGAATCCTTTTGTGTGGCTTTTGTCTTCTCTCTCTTCTTCATGTCTAGGATGTATATGTTGTTCAATCTTCTTGTTGCAGTTGCAACCAATATTCCTGAGTTACTTTCTCTGATTTTACATTTCCGGGAGTCAAACATAAGAGTGTATCCTTGATCTCATATTTTGTTGGCACTGAGGAGATTATGCTTCAAATCTTCAACCAATAGGAATTTTCTTGCTTTTACATTTTCAGTTCCAAGCTTTACAGTTCCTTTTCCAAGTATTTTGGTAGATGATTCATCTCCAAGTGCAACATTTCCACCCTTTTTCTTCAAGATGACAAATTTTCTTTGATCTCTGTTCATATGAGATGAGCACCCACTGTCTATGAACCGTTCATCTTCTTCTTTGCATTCTTTAGCAACCAATGTTATTTAGCAGTTTTCATTGTGTGGAATTTCTTTCCTTTTCCATGTTGTAGTTGGTATAGGGACATTTGGAATATGATTATCTTCCTTCATCTCTCTGCAATCTCGTGCTTTGTGACCAAGATTATTGCACTTGTAACATACAATATTTTGATCCATTAATGGGTCAAATGGATTATAATTTATGTTGACAGGTCTACGAAAATTTTCATATCTACTATTTGCACCATTCATGTAGCTTGCATAGTTATATATTTCATTGATTCTACAATTGATTGCCTTATGTCCAAAATTTCCACAAGTATAAAAATGTCCAAGAAAGAAATTTTGATACTTGGGAGTAAGTGATCTTATTTGTGGTGTGGTCCATCCGGGTTCACGATCTATTCTTATGAGTTTCCTTCATAATGATTTCTTTCATACCTGATCAGATAGGATCTTCTTGATTTCTCACTCCTTCT
>SNQJ01S0012841.1:6452-29621 GCA_010110895.2 Picea sitchensis
CATAAAAACCCTGATATATCATTCAATAGCTCAAAGACATTACAAAGACCTACAATCAGTGACGAAGAAAAAGACAAAATACCCTATTGGGCTAGTATCCATAAGGAAATGAAAGTCTCCAAGGGGTATCATCCAAGCCATGTAAAATGAGGTGATGTGGTCAAGGGACGTCCAGACATACGAGTAGAGTGAAAGACAAGGATGCATGATATTACCTGTGGGTGCCTTTGTAGAAGGCAAGCTGTACCCATCACGGATGCAATTCTTTCCAAGCCCTTTATTGCCTTTATTCTTTTCTTTTCTTTTTTATTTCAAGGACTAACTAGAGGACACTGCCTTGGCGTGGTGACCAGAGCTGACAGTGTTACCCACAAACACTTTCACAGAGATGATAAGGTTGGCTCGTGATGATACCCCCTTTCCCTTGGCCATGCAACCAAAGGTCACTGCCCTGGCGTGGTAACCAGATAATGGCAATGTCATAATGCTAGGTACCTATGAACATAATAGGTTGGCTCGTGATGATACCCCCTATCCTCTTGGCTAGGTCTTGTTTTGTTATTTTTCTTCGTCTCCCTCTTATTTCTTGCTGAGAGGCTTTTTATTTCCTTCTTGGGGATCCCTGGGCGAGGCATCTCTAGGTTTCATTTTTATGGCTTTTATTTTTTACCAGCTGCTTTTACCTTCTAGGCCTTTAATCCCTTCTTCCCACGAGATAAGGTGCAACCCCACAAACAGATCATCCTAATGCCCGAACTAGGGGAATGGGACAAATGAGTGTGAGATAAGATGTAAAAGTGATGATATGATGGGAGTGGACGATGGCTCTTCATAAATCCCCTTGGTGGCAAACCAAAACCTATGGGTACAAGCTTTCTAGGACACCCCGTCAATCCCCCCAACCATGGTCAAGTGGGTTAATGTAAGATCCAAGCAGTTGTCAGAAATAAAAGGAGTAAGATACATATATCTAAAGGTTTTAATGATCAAAAGTGACACATACCATGATACCTGGACCAATTACCTCATGGAGCAAGAGTCTTCTCCGATATAAGTCCAAGTCGAAGGTGATGGATGTTGCTGCTGCTGACAAGACAAGTCTGATGAAGGAGAAGAAATATGGGCTCTCTAGGGCCATGCTCAGGTCACTCCTGCTCTCGGTACTCCATGTCTAGGACCTGTGGGCCTCGAGACATGATCTCCTAGTTATCCCTAGAAATCGGGGATAACAGGGCCATCTCTACGTTCCATCAAGTGAGCGAGCAAAGATGATTTGGGAAGCCAATTACAGTTGGATGGCAGGACACTTTGGCGTCRAAAAGACAGTGGCAGTACTGCAGAAACATTTCTACTGGTCGAAACTTCAACAAAATGTGRGAAAGTATATTAGGTGTTGCATTGGCTGCACTATTTCGAAACCGACCACTAAGAAACATGGCCTATACACCCCTGTTCCTACTCCTGACAGGCCATGGGAACCCATATCAATGGACTACATGTCGGGCCTTCTGTCCATCAAGAGGGGAAATTATTGTGTTTTTGTGGTTGTTGATCGCATTTCCAAGATGGTGATTATGGCCTCCTATAAGAAGAGCATCACAACAGAGGCCACTACCAAGATCTTATTTGAATGAATATAGGTACATTTTGGAATCCCATATAAAATTATCTCAGATTGGGATAGTGAGTTCCTCAACACATTCTGGTCGAGCCTTTGGTCACTGTTGGACACCAAGATTACCAAATCCACTACTTTCCACCTCCAGACAGATGGCCAAACTGAGGTCGTCAATTGAATGATCGTCCATATCCTGCACATGTACAATTCCAAGCACCCCCGCACATGGGATGAGAGTCTTCCATATGTTCAACATGCTACAACTAAACCCTACATAGCTCAACCGATCACAACCCCTTTCAGGTGGGGTTGGGATTCCAACCATTGGGTCCCGCGGATGTTGCACTACCCCTTGCGACCACCTCGAACGACTCATCCCCTACTCCAACTGAAGCTGGAAAATCCACCCAGTTCATTGAGTGGATCCAAAACATCTTCCAACAGGTTCAAGATATTTTATAGAAATCCAATGCCAAGTACAAGCAACACCATGATCAACATCGGATGCCACATAAGTTTCAAGTGGGAGACAAAGTTTGGTTGCATTTGCAGAAAGAACGTCTTACAGGGCTCCATCGAAATCTTCTCTCACTCCATTATGGACCTTAAACCATCACCAAGGCCATGGGTGGCAATGATTTTGAGATCAACATTCCCCCTTTCCTTGGCCTGCACCTAGTGTTCAATATGGCTCTCCTTCGACCATATTTCTCGCCATTATTTGACACCTCAGAGATAGCAGAATAATTGACACCAACAGAGTTCAACCTTGACTACATGCAACATGTATCCCATGATCAAATTGTGGACACACAGGTTAAGGGAACTTGACATCAAAGGATCCAACTTTATCGAGTTGTCAAAGAAGGGAAGCTCCTGCACCAAGGTAAGTGGCTCACCAAGGGCCAAATTCCTTATTGAATAGAAACACATTTTACTGTATCTTTGTTATTTTGTGTTAAGCATATTTTAATAATAATTTGTATTCATTTCGTTCTCCTCATAAAATACGAATCAACAACATGGATGACTCCAATAGGGATTTCATAAATTATGAATATTTGGAACAATTTACAAGTTAATAGTTTGGTCATAAACTAAACTTCTAGATCATTGATCAATGAAATTATGATGCCATGTGTCCCATAGTGTGTTCCATAGTTCTTGTAAATTTATTTACATGTAACATATTTATTCATAATATTACATTAGCTACATCCTCATTGAGTTTGGTTAACCTTGATACTTGATGTATGAACTAGGGGTTGATGGGATGCATTTTTTCCAAGCATAGGAATCCTCCATGCATCTTGCTGATAAAAAATCAAATACACTTTATCACATTCATGATTTGGCCAAAGTTTGGAATATCCAATAGATTCAGGATCCTCAATTTAAATAAATTATGGGCCCATCATTTTCCGATTACTTCTTTGTTTCCATATAGGATATCCTTGTCTATCCATACTTATCAAATTGGTGTTCTAGAAAGTGTGTTGCATCCTAAAGATTGAAGTCCTAGAATATTTACTATCCACACTTTCCCTAACAATGGCTCTTGTTATCGTGGGTGTGTGAGTTTTCTTGAGTCTAGAAACCCTCTCATATCATCAAGGCATGTGAATAGTCTATCCATGTCAAATTTCAGTGCATACAGAAATAGTTTGAAAAAATTCAACGTTGGCCCCATTCATAGATCGTTGTTGCCCATGTCTATTCCTAATACAAGGTCTTTTAGCCGTTTCTTTTAAAATTCGTTAGAGACGCACGTTCCCACATCTAGTACTGAAAGGGAATGCAACAACGTTGATAAACAAGTACTAGATAAATTGCACAAGCTTCATCCATTATGTCTTTTCTTTGTTTTTTTCTCTCATCTAAGTACTTTTTTGCTCCATAAAGAATATTAGTACAAAATCATTATTTAAATACGAAATATCATCTAACACCTTATTCTTGCCACCAAATTACTCATGGTCCAAAGTCCCATGTTTTCGAACATTTTCAACAAAGATGTTATAGCAATGACGAACATGTTCATCGAAACTTTGTTGTTGCAATACTATGACAACAATGATGAAATTTATGATGATGGTATAAAGATGAATGAGATTCTCTTGGTTTCGAAAATAATTTATTCTGTACTAAACAAGGCCAAACACGTGAAGGTGGAAGTTCATATGGCCCATCCCCTCCCACTCACATCACTCTCAATTCCCCAATATCCAATCTATAAACTAGAAAATAATCGAAAGCAACATAGTAAGATTCATGCATAGAAACTACCAAAACAAAAATTAATTAAGGTAAATGAAATTATGTGTTTGTAAATGATAATTTTAGTTTATCACGTACACTATGGACACTATTTTCAAGTTTGACATAATAAACATGCAACATATGATTAAAAAAATGACATAAAACTTAAAAACATGTAATTAACCCACAAAGTAAATTATTTAAAGAGAACATTACATGCAAATTAAAACATATAATTATGTACCTCATCCAACTCAACATCTGTATCATCCTTCTTTTGTATCTTCTTCTTCATCCAACTCAACATTTGTATCATCATCCGGTTCAGAAACGATGTTGAAAGGATTGAAGATATCATCATCGTCATCAATGTAATTTTAAAGCATATCTTCATTGGCATCATCATCAAGCACTGCATTGTCTTCTACGCTTGGGTCATTTTCTTCGTCTTCTTCGTTTATCGACCCATCTTCATGATTCGTCTCTAGTGCATCCTATTCTTCTTCAATATCATTTTCTTCCTCTACAATATACTTTATTGGCCTGCCTCTTGGATCATATCTAACAACAAATGACCAATCCCTCTCACCTG
Source organism: Picea sitchensis (assembly GCA_010110895.2). Classification (NCBI taxonomy): domain Eukaryota; kingdom Viridiplantae; phylum Streptophyta; class Pinopsida; order Pinales; family Pinaceae; genus Picea; species Picea sitchensis. The sequence goes on from SNQJ01S0012841.1 coordinate 10,922, forward strand.
GAACCTTTGAGTAAAATCCATGTTCACATTGGCTTGAAAAAACATAGTGATCATGTCCTCTTTCAAACATCGTTGTTTTAATCATTAGAAATATGTCGGCATGTTGAATAACAATTATTTTCTCATCACGTTCATGCATTTGTAACCTATACCATTTGACGTTGAATATAACAAATTTTGAGGAATTAAAGTCACACTCAAGTATATCATCCGAATACCCATAATATCTATTTTCAGATTCTTGGGGATGTCTTTCACTTCTAGAGGAAACATTAGTGACTTGGAATACTACAGTTATCCCACTATCATAAGTTTTACAGGTTTCATCCAACTATTTGGTGTGAAATTTACAACCATTGCACCACACAGCCTTGTGTGGTGTTTCAACTGCAATATGTCAGACATGTAAAAGACACATTGTCAATTAATAAACATATTTATATAACTTGGAAAGTGTCTGAAAAAAACACACATGTAGTCACATTAATATAAATATAAAATAACTGAATAAAATGGGTGAATTTACTTGCTTGTCCATCTTTCAAACCATATGCTAAATCAAATTCCCTCTATGTAACATTGACATCTCCATTATGCCGAGCTTATCTAACCAATTTAGATAGTTGTTTCCATGATAGCCTACTGCCATGATGCTGTTTACATATTTTAATCCATACCTTCATCTAGTCAAGATTGTTTGCAATGTATAAATGTAGTGCATCCCAATCTTGAAAAACTGAATCAAAAAATTATAATTCACCAATATTAAATATTAGTTATAAACATGGTAAATATTAATAAAGGATGAAAGAATAAATATTAAATGAGTATGATCATATACACAAGAAACGAAAAGTAATATGTATTATAATTCTCCACAATTTAATTACCTCTCACTTTCTTCATTCTACCTTTCCCCAACAGGTGCTCCCCTTCAAAAATTTTAATGGAGTTCACATCCCAAATGTGATCCATTGCATGCATAGTTGGCGATGCAAATTTAAGAATATTCTGACTAATATACACCATGGATTGATATACCATATACCCCTCCACCATAGAACCCTCAGGACATGCTCTTTGTCTAACTAAATCCTTCAATGATTTTAAGTGCCTCTCCACCATCCACATTGACCATGTGTGTACAGGTCCACATTCAATCTCCTCAACTTCTTGTATGAGGTAGTGTTCTTGTGCACTGAAAAATGTTGGAGGTAGATACTTTTGCATATCAAACATTAGCCGAGGAATTTCTCTCTTCCAATATTTTATAGCATCTTGCTAGATTTCTTTCAATGACAATCATTTATAGATCATAACACAAGAAAATAACATGTTTTAACAAAACATAGTATATATTAAATTACAAGTAAAAAACATATGTTACTAAGTACAAATTGAAAAACAAAATTGCATATAAATCACAGCTACTTACCTCATGTATTTACCAAGATCATATATAACTTGTTTGACATTGTTGTCAAAGTCGTTTGAGAGATATCGAGGTAGAACATATTGTAACAATAAAAATGAATCGTTATTTGTTTCCAAAATATACAATTTTTTTTTTTTAAAGATGTATACAACCAATATATAAATATGTATACCAAAATTATTACCTTAATGAAGGTATGTCAATCATGTGTTTTTACCCCACCAAATTCACCTCTCTTCATTAAGCTATTATTTATGTTTGAAGAAAAACCCGTGGGAAATTTAATTCTTTGAATGACCTATTTTACATCATTGTTTTGTTTCTCTGTTAAAAACCATGGAAGGTTATTCTAGTCTCCATCGTTATTTGATCGAATCACACTTTTTATTGCATGATTTACTTCCCGAATGTCAACACAAATTTTGACAATTTTTTATTTATCCCTCCTACCATCTATGATTTTTCATAACATGTCTATCAAATTCTTCCCAATATGCATTGTATCAAACAAATGATCTATTTGTATCTCCTCATAGTACCTAACAACCTCATGAATTGAGTGGGATAACATTTCATTCCTCGTGGAAGCCCATTATTAATACCTTCACGATGGAGGTCTTGATGAAGCATAAAAGAAATCACAACAATAATTATCAAATATGGTCAAATAAATTCAATAATTCAAAAAAATTCAAAATATTACATATATGATACATAAAGAAATTGCGTACCTTGATGATTTCTATTATATCCCAACCTCCATAGGTGAGGTGTCATTCTTCGTGGTTTTAATCCAGTCTCTTCTTTCTCAATGAAAATATGTTTTTCAGTAGTACGATACCTATGGTTCTTAGGGAGGAACTTTCTATACTCATCAAACACCATCTTTCCTAAACTTTTTGAATGATGACAATTCATCTTAAGACCACAAACTAGACATGCAAATTTTCCCTTTGTTTGAATACCTGCAATAGATGGATTAATGCCAATTGTACGATGAGATTATTTAAAAAACATGCATGTATTAAAGTGCAACAAAATGTTACATACCACAAAAATGTGTTAGTCTTGGGGAATCATGAATTTTCCATACAAGTATTCCATGTAATTGAAATTTTTTCGCTCTGATTGGTTTATAGATGTCATACATAGTGATGTCGGCCCATACATTTAGTAGTTCATCGATAAGAGGCTCGATATATACATTCATATATTTAACTTGGTACTTACCTATATGTTTGAAATTGCACATAATTACTACCATGATATGTATATATAAGTAAATAAATAAATAAAATATGTTATGCAAAAAACAAAACAAATAAAAATGTTACATTCAAAAAATTAATGTAAACAAATACCTGAAACAATCATTGCCAACATTATGTGCTCCCTCTTTATTGACATCCAAGGAGGAATGTTATTATTGATAACGAAAATAGGTCACACTGATTAAATAGACCTAAGCTCTCTGAATGGATTAACACCGTCAGTTGCGAATGAAAGCCTAACATTACAAGGTTCATCTTTAAATTATTCCCATTTTTTTTCAATTTCCCTAAATGCATAACCATCTACAGGCATTCAAAGAACACCATCTCCACTTAGGTTTAGTGCATGGTAATCCATAAATTATGCTATTCTTTTTCACTTGAACAATCGCTGCAAACGTGGAATTATGGGAATCTGATGAAGAAACTTTCGAGGCACACTTTTTGTTACTTTATTGGTTCGATATCTACTGATATGACATTGCAAACATTTTGTTTTCGGCACATGTTGTGCATAATACAATCATTAGGACATGCATCTATGGTTTTATATTCCATTCCAATGTCTTTCATAATGGCATGCAAATCTCAATATGTGCGATGTAAAATATTTGATGATGGTAACAAAAATTCAACTAAAAATATACAACAAAAAAAATAACTAGTTAATGTAAATAATATTAATCATAAATATTGCAATCTTATTATACACATTAATTAACACAAAAAAGAAGAGAAAAAAATCAAGCTTTATGTATATGTGATGAAACATATTACATACCTTAGGATCTGTGTCATACAAGTGTTCGACAAATGATTCATAACCTTTAAGTTCACCGACAACAATGTAGCAGAGAGAAAATTTGCTTTTGAGCCTTTATAAAGTCGTTTATTTTCCTTTTCTATCAAAGGTTCATCATAAATACCATCACTGTCCCCATTCTCACCCGACTGAGCAAACAAGTCTTGGATCATTTGATTTGTCCCATCATCTTCAACTATGTTATTATTTTCATCTTCTTCCATGGGATCATTAACTTGATCTTCATTTTTCTCTTCATGTTCCTTAGCTTGTACGATATCATTTCTACTACTACTTGGTGCATTCTGTAGAAATTTAGAGGGCAATTATAACTTTATAATTACAAACAATCATGCAAAATTAGTGTATATAACAAATATTAAAACAATATAAAATTTTATAAATACAATCAATATAAAGACAGATAACGAATATATAGCTAATTACCACGAGATGATATTCATTTGATCCCCTGTCATTGTGCCCATATCTCCTACAATGTCTTTTCACAGTCTCTATTTAAATTCTTACGGGACGTGCAATACAACATCTTTTGCAAGGGAAATAACATTTACCGTCACCCTTTTCACCCTCTTTACTTTTTTTCTCACCTCCAATATTTTATGACATTTTTCCCCACAAAAATACAATGATGATTATCTAATAAAATTGAGTGGTGCAATAGAATATTTGTTATATTTTTCTAATGCAATTGACATATAAAAATAAATCTATTTTTCGCTTGAAAAGAACACCTTATACCTTTTTTGAACCATCGTTGTTATAAAAAAACTATCACAAAATCTCTAAAATGAAACATGTTTATATTTTTTTTCGTCAGAATTTCGACGACAGTTGATCAAGTCAATGTTGACTTTGTCAAACAATGGTGACCATTTGAAGATAACAACGATTAGTAGTAGTATCGTTGGTATTGAGACGAACATAGAGGTTCTTCGCAATAAATACACCTTGTCCTAAACGTCTCAAGTGCAATGAGTGTTTTTTTTTGTCATAAGTTCGATGAATTCGGGCGAGATTGAAAAAAAAATGAAAAATTGAAATAATTATCTTTTATTTTTTTACAGTACAACCAATTTTTTCCGTACTGTCAGAAATAGTTCATTGGAAAATTTTCAATATGTAGTAGTGTGAGTTGAATTTCTTTTTAGGATTACAGATATATCAGTGTGATAAAGGTATTTTCATCTCCTAGACTAAGTACATTCGAGAAATGCTAAAGAAGTTCAGAATGGAAGATTGCAAACTTGTGAGTACTCCTATGCATATCAGTTGCAAGGATGATGAATCTAAGGATGCATATCAGAGACTCTACAAATTGATGATTGACAAATTACTCTATGAAACAACGTCAAGAACGAATGTGATGCAAGCAGTTGGACAGGTTGCGAGATTTCAAGCAACATCAAAAGAAACACATGTTATGGCAGTAAAGAGAATATTCAGATACCTCAAGGCAACATAAGAGTTTGGATTGTGGTATCCAAAAGGGAATGATCTATCATTGGTTGCCTACACAGATGTAGATTCAGAAGGAAACATTAATGATAGAAAAAGTACAAGTGGAGCATCTTTCTACTTGGGTGAGTTTCTGGTATCATGGATAACCTAGAAGAAATCATCAATATCTTTGTCCACAATAGAAGAAGAATATATTGCAACAACAAGATGTTGCGCTCAAGTTCTCTGGATGAAGTAGACCTTGCAGTATATACAGGTGGGATATGAAAACCCTATTCGGATACTATGTGATAACAACAATGTTATCAGTATCTCCAAGAATCAAGTAATGCATTCCAAGATGAAGCACATTTTGATCGAGTTTCACTTTCTATGGGAACATGTTACAAAAAATAACATCAAGATAGAGTACATTGGGACCAAAGAGAAGATTGCATATATATTCACCAAAACTCTTCCAAGGGAGACCTTTGAGTATCTTTTACATAAACTTGGAGTAGTTTATGCCCCATAGTGATCCAAACGTCATCAGGCATAGTAAGATAGGGGGAGAAAAGAAGAAGACATGAAGAATTCAAGTAAAGAATATTTTGAATGCTTTTCATATACATCAAAGATTTACACGAGGAAGCACCATGAAGAGAAAGAAGAGGCTTGCGGATAGGGGGAGAAGCTCCAAAGAGAATTACCCTTTTCCATTGATGTCAAAGTGGGAGAGAAAGAACAAGATGCACGGAAACAAAGAGAAAGAACAGATGCATGGAGATAGAGGAAACAATTAGTAACATAGGGAGAGATGGTCACAGGGGGAACATGAGAAGGAGCATGAGTGTTCCCATGCTATCAATGTTTCCATCAATTCCAAAGGGGGATATTATTGGATAGTTGGTTTTCGTTGATGCCAACATATGTGATGTGTGTATTTGGAGAAGTCTCCAAAGTGCTCCCCTTATGGCATAGCTCTAAGCATGGTCCTCACGGGAATATGCTTTGAAGAAGTCTATAATAAACCCATAGGTGTGGTCAGGAAGCCAGAAGTTGTTTGAGGAATAAGGACATGAAGTAAAATGTAAACGAAGGTAATATAGTCATAGATGGATAGTCCTTGTCGTGTCATTTTCGGTGATATGTGGTACGCCACATGGTTCCTCACAATTAAGGATTTATGGCCTTGTGAAGTTAGAAGCCCCAAAGAATGGTTAAGAAACCCCTAGTTGGTTACAAGTCAATTAATGAAAGGGTAAAGTGGTTGTAACAAGAAAGTATAGAATCCCCTAAATTAAGGAAAAATGTTACCTAGAAAAAGTATATATACACTTCAAGAAGTCTCTCATAAGTACAATTCCAACACATCTTTATTGATTATGTTTTTTGTGAAGAACGTTTGGTTTGTTGGAGAATATGAGGTAGAAAGTCTAAGGGTACGAATTAAGGTAGAAGGTGAAAGTATCGAAGTTGCAGAAAATGTGAGTAACCCTAGTTTATGAGGTATCTATGGGTTGCAAGTCAGAAGGGCATAGATGTATGCAAGCTGTAGTAGAGAAAAGTGTGAATATATGCGGGTAATAATGGATAAAGTCACAGATTTGTGAAAATCCCTTGAAGAAGATGTCATCTCTTGTTTGATGAAGATGATCTGTATAGTTTGGTCTATTGTTCTGTGATTATATGCACCATGTATTTTTCATGAGTAAAGGTATGTCTTTTATATGTTTGGCTGAGGCTTGTATCATGGATGGTATGGCACATGCTTGAGGCATGTCTTGGAGGTCATTTTGTTATATGGTTTCATATGGTTGAGGTCCATGGTTTCATGTCATTGATACATGCTTGATACATATCCTTGGTACATTGTCTATGGTTTTTATGGTTCATTGTTAGAGGCACACATTTTTTTTATTGGATTGAGGCACATTCTTGTATATCATTGATGATATGGTATAAATACATGGTACATGATTAGATACTCATAATTGATGTTATGGTATCTACATTTGACATATCTTGTGGTACATGATTTATGCATGGTTTGGTACAATTTTGGTATAGCACATGTTGATGATCAGTTACAAGTTGAGGGTATAGTGACAATGATAGGTTGAATATAGTGACATGTTGGATACAGTGACAAGTTGATGATCAGTTACAGGTTGATGTGACAATGACATATTGAATGACAGGTTGATTATTAGAGACAATGACAATATTAGTGGTAGTGAGAGCTTGGCCTACATTTATATTTTAGGGCGATAGGACAGGGAAAGGAAAGGGGGTTGTAGCCTCCTTCTAGTTGGAGCTAGAGAATTAAGGAGTTGGATTTTCTTTCAGGTTGGAGCCTAAGAATTAGGGTTTTGTAGCCTCCCTTTGGTTGGAGCCAGATAACTTAGGGATTTGTAGCTTCCTTCAGGTTGGATCTTGTAAATAGGGGGTCGTAGCCTCCTTCCAGTTGTAGCTGGATAATTGGGAAGCTGGTGTTTCCAATGAATTTATTCTTTTGATATATAATAAAATCATTCTGTGTTTTTCTCCCATTTGGGTTTCCACGTAAATTCTGGTGTACTGTGTTTCTGTGGATGACTATTATTCTCTTTTGATTTATACTGCTTATAATATATTGATGATATACTTGTGATGAAATTAATGATTACATATTGTGGTTGAAAGTGATAAAAAAAATGCTCATACTGATTCACCCCCCCTCTCAGTATTCCAACAACTTCCTTGTTGTATGGAGGAGGTGGAGGAATGTCCTTCATAGCTGGGGCAGATTGAGGAACATACTTTCTTGCTACTTGAAGTAATGGAACTAATACTTTGTTCCTCCTGGAGTAATTCAAGAAATGTTTTTTCCTCAACTTATCCTTTAGATATTCATAAATCTGATTCATAATTTCCAACCAAGTTCATCTTGCTACCCTCTTCCTAAATTCTGCAAGTTCTTTAGTGATATCGATGAAATCATCATTATGGAGAGTAGAAATATCAATGAATTTCAAACTGTCCATGGCATCTGGATATTCTTTCTTCATCTGTCTCAACCACTCATCCTCTGGATGAGGTTCCTGGTAAGGAAAACACCATGGTAATTCCTCCAAGTTGACCATCCCAATCGGGCTAAGGTATCAGGTGCCTTTGCTTCATGTTGTGGCCTCAGTTCACATCCTGTGTTTGGTTGTTTGATAAACTAAGGTTTTGAGGAGTGATAATACCTCTCCAAATTTGTCAACTTATTCATGATCTGTTTCTGAGTCTGGACGAACTGAGTATTCATTTGATCCAACTTTTGAGTTATGAGCACAATTGGATCCTAGATTGTGTTGGCTAATCTCTTCATCTTTGGTTCCATATTGGTACAAGGAAACCGAAAGGGCTCAATCTTTGAGTTGATGAGATGATCCTCAATCTGAGCACTGGATTCTCTGGCCTTTTTCGGACTGTCAAGAATCCTTTCTTTCATAATAAAACCAAATTGTCCTTCAAAAACATTCAAGTAAATGAGGAGAGAAGATGCATTTGATGGTCGTACATCCTTCAGGATTTGATTGCGTAAACTATTAAATCTAGTGTCAAACTCCTTCACCATTTCATTTTCTTTTCTTTTGATCTAATTGAATTGAATCAATAACATTCTACTATCCTTCTTTTTTGTTCATATTTCCTTGAACAACTTAGAGAAATATTCATAGGATGCCAAGTGATTGTCAGATAAGCATTTGTATCACTTTTTAACATCTTCAGGAGACATAGCTAATAGCTTCATTGCAACGTATTCATGTTTGATACCATTGTCTTCCATGGCCACACTAATAGCTTCAAGATGATCTTCAGGTGTGATAACGTTGTTACTAATGAACTTTGACAACCATTTGTGAGACTCTTTGGGAATTGAATTGGGATAACTAGGGATGGTGGCTAGTTTCAAATGTTTACAATTGCTACCAGCCCAAGAATGAGCCATTGGAGCGAGGGGAAGGCTACCTTGGAACAAGGCTTTCACAATGGGGGAATTGTGAGGAAGCCTTCTTCAGTAAACCTTGGAAGGCTTGAATCTTCCTTGTGGAAGGGATTTTGGGAATGACGGGTTCTTAGGTTGTGGATTCGATAGATGATCTTAAAAATTTGATCAGAGGGGAAAAGGGAACTTCCCTTAGGTGGAGTTTCCAGGAAAACTAGGAGAAGGATTTGGGATAGATTTCCAATTGTCGTTAGGGATCGAAAAAGGATTGAAAATCCTCCCCAAAAATGATGCTAAAATGTTATCACAGAGATTGTAGCTTGGAAAAATCCCAACCCAAACCACAAAAGTGTGACAACTATGAGAGTATTCACCCACTATCACCTTAGGTAAACACTCCCCTCACTTTAGTGATGATGAAAATCATCACAAGGGGGGAATATCGGGTGACCCTAGGGGGATTGAGATGGAAAGTGATAATGCATGAACGATGCCCCTATAGTTCAAGGTCAAATGTAAATTTGAATTTTGGAAAAATATTCTTGTGAGAAGGGAAATCGTTTCCACAGATGATGTACCTGCAAAACAATGTTATCCCTGCCTAGAACAAGACAATATATAGCAATAAATGCTTCAAAGCCAAGGAGGATTCATAAAGTAATTGCAGAAATATATATATATATATATCAACAATAAATGATAATAATAGTTGCAAGTTTAACCATCCAAAACCAACTACAAGATATTAAAAACAAATCTAGAAATGACTAGTTAAACTTCCAATGATTAAAACAAGATTTTGATGGTGATTAGGGAGATGCTATGTAGTGTTATAAGCAGGTTATGTAATAGAATAATGGATGTATCAATCAATTTCTACAACAAAAAATTCTAGCCACCAAAATCAACAATCAATCCACCCAAAAGGTAGCTACTAACTAGAACATTAATTATGGTAGCTTGCAAGTAAATTTTAATGGTAGAATAGTGAGTAAACAATCAAATTTAGATGAATTTTTTGCATCCCTATTGGTTGTAACATCAATTTATAACATAAATAAAAATTGCTTGGCCAATCAAGAGGCCCCTAGGGCACAAGAAATCCTATAACATATAGAAATAGATCCAACTTAAGCAATTGCAATATCTCAAAAATTCATGTATACCAATGCATGCATATACAATCTCCAATGAAATATATTATTGCCTTATCAATTGGTTTAATGGAGTCTCTTGTGTATGAGCTAGGGTTTTTTACTTCTCCAAGGGTGTAACAATTTTTACTCTCTAGAGAAAACTAACCTTAGCAAGGTAAATCTACAAGGATGTAAGCCCTTTTAATCCTTGTAGCAACCTTTGCAAAACAACTATTTCAATTGAAAAAAAGATAGATCTTGATGGAGGGTGTATGCCCTTATACTCCTCCAAGGGTTTTGACAATATTAACCTTAAAACCAAGAATAAACAACACAATTGCAGAAATTCCTTACCTAGTTCAAATGATAACATGAAAAACCCTCATTCATCAAGAATATTCCATCACATTACCAAGAAAGAAGCATTCAAGAGATAGCGCCTAGCCTTCCTTCACCAAGAGACAAGTAAAAGCATTCAAAAGCATCAAAGAGAGATAGAGCGAATTTCCCAAGTAGGGAAAACATTTCTTCCAAGAATGTATGTAATTCTCAAGCACATGATGATAAAATGACATTGAGGTGATCTCTATTTATATGTGGTCACCTAAGACCAATTTTTCCACTTTTTAAAACGTCAACAACAAATTAGAGAGTCTGACTTCCTCTATTTTCCCTTTACAACTTAAAATTACAAAATACATAAAGTAATTCCCTTTTTAGGGGTGATGTCATGCCGTAAAGGGAGACGTTAGGCCTGTAATAGAGACATTGAGCCTCTTTATGAAGATCATTGGGCCTCCAAAGTCCATGTGCCTTTCCACCAAGTGATCTAGTGCATTCCATGCGTCTCTCTCTCCATAAAACCACATCACATCACCATCAAACTATGAAACCCCATCAAATACCCTAGCCTCCATGTGACGTCTAGGGCATAGAAAGTGACCTTTTAGGCCTCCCAAGGCCAACGTTGAGGTGCAAGGGGCCACAATGTGATCATCTCATGGTGTTTAAGTGCCTCCAAAGGAAACACTCATCCTCTCAAGTGTCCAATGAGAGGGGGTGCATCATCCAACCTATGGGATTCATGCCCCTATGAAGGTCCAAGCAATCTTGTGCCTTTATGAACAAGATCTCACTCGGAAAGGCCCCGTAAAGACAAACAAGTACACCCTCCAAGGGTCTAGAAGTCACAAGTACCATGCCAAGTAAGTCATATTTAATAAAAGAACCACCCAAACTGTTGATTTTTCTATATGAGATGATATGTGAGATCAATATTCAATATATTATTACAATGATGAGTGTCCCATATCCATGAAAGGATGTGTCCCTTGGATAATCAATAACTATTTATTATTATCATTACTTATTATATATATTATTTAATAATCAATAATTATATTTTTAATTATTAATCTAGGAGAATGTCTTATCGATGTTGTCCAAACATCAACACTCCCTCTCAACGAGGGAGACATTCTGCATCATGCCAAGCTTGTATCTGAAGTATACAAACTTCTCCCTAGAGTCATGACACTTGTCTATCAGTCTTGAGAGATTTCTTTCTCCCACCTGAACCGAGGGGAAACTCCTTCTGCGACTCTCCCTCTAAGCCAATTGAATCTCTCTGAGATCAGGCTCACTCTGGATCCACAAGTGATAGCATCTATCATCTTGAGTATTTATCATTCCTTTTCAAATCACCATGACTAGGACAAAGATCACACCATGGTCGTTCACCATAGGTACACCCCTGTGAGTGAATGTCAACTCGATGCCAACTAACACGTGAAAACAACCTCAAGCACATCGAGTCCATATTATTCCTTGTCATGATCAAGGAAGGACTACTCCTGGGCCCATTTACCACAAGTACACATTTGTGATAAATGCATCCTATCTCCCTTTGTCTGCAGCCCAATCTAGTATAAGGTCCACCCAATGCTTACTGGGGACATTGTAGAAAAAGGTATGTCACACATGGCACTCCCATGTGGACTTCTAGAGGCTACTCCCTCTTGAAACACTAGGGTCAAATCCCCATAGTGTGAGATGTCAAGGTCGACTCCCTTGACGTTTCCTCATGTGTTTCCACAAGGGATGTGTCCTCATGTGCTCTCCACAAGGGACATTGGGCTATAATCCCAAACCCACTTATCCCTCTCGGATAAGTGTCCTCATTGATCAACTCAACTCAGTCACAGAGGAGTACGATATGGACTTCTAGAGGCTACTCCCTCTATAAACACTAGGGTCAATTGTACCGTGAGTGTGGGGGAAGATCTCCTCATCAAACCCTTATTTTAATCTGCATTTTCTCTTTCAAAGTTTGAACGACCATTTCTCCACATTCTTCTCTTTTATAAAAATACCATCAACCAATATGCAATAGTTCAATTTTTTGAAACATGGAAAGTGGATAGAGCTACAACAAAGTAGGGTTGAATAGGAGAGCATGGACTCCATAAGAAGATCGAATATGACTAGATACGTTAGAGAAGAAGAGCCTTGACACCTGAAATACGATTTCCAATAATACAGGGAATGATTCCAACAAACTATACATTGTGTATGTATATGCGTAGAAGAAGAGGTATTGATTTTGAAAGTCAATTATGGTTTATTAGTTACTTTTAAACATGAGATTGACTTGTTTGAGAGAAGTACCATTGATAAGACCTTGGTTATGCATGAAAATTGGTTATCCCATAAATAACCCAACAAAAGGCAAGGTATTCCATATGCCCATACATACCATATAGGCACCCATATATATTATATAGGGTGAATGCCATATGCTTATATATATACATATGATTTAGGGTGGATTCCCTATAGAGGATGAATGTCCATCACTGGCATAATTAATTAATGGGAGATTATCTTGTTGGTTGACATTGAGATACTTACAATTGACATAATTTTTTAATGGAATATTTGTTTTTGGTGATTTAAAAGTTCAGATAAGGAGAGAAAATATGAGCATCATTAATTTCTTCAATGGTAAGGGGTTGTTAATGAATTTATAATCATGTTAAAGCTCCAAATACCTAAAATATCATGTCTCAAGAAAGTGAATACTTTTGAAGAACCAAGTTGATGAAATGAGTGGTAACTTGTGTTCAAAACTTGTGGATTTATCAAATTCCCAATAAATATTTAAAAGGGAAATGAAAGATAAAATGGAAAGCTTGGAAAACATAGGATACAAATGGAAAAGAAGATGATGAAAATAGGGTATAAATAGAAAATAAGATGGATAAAAGGATGGAATAATTGAAAAATTCCATGTCAACCGTCTTATTGCATACCCTGGATGATATATTATCTCAAGGATATGTCATAAACAAAGGAAATCATGTAAATGTGAAGGAAATAAAGATTGAACCCCAAATTCATGATTGTTCATCACTTCCAAATCCACATCATAAGGGTTCTACTCGATGCCAAGGAAATATTTAATGATTCTATTATCTCTCTATTCATTTTTATTGTAAGCAAAAGAAGTAAGATTGATGTATGTGTATGGACGTAACCTATTCTGAGGTGTTGTTCGCTCTCCTGGCTAAGCCAGTTTCCTTGGGCTGGCTTGGTCTTCATATTTGATGATTAGTGCTCTATGATTCATTAGCGGATTCTATATCTAAAATAAATTATATTGGTCAATACTCTTTACCAATTGACAACGATCATGTATTAACACTCAGCAATGGGCAGTCATCATATATAGGGCATCCACCACATACACATATACATATATATATATATATATATATATATATATATATATGCGCCTATGGAATTCACCCTGTATAATATTATATCGGTTCCTATGAGACCATTATCCAGCTGCATGCTCTCTTGGGCAACATGTGAGAATTGGAATAATTCATTGGTACATGAACATCAAATGTCCCTTCTCGTATTCAATAATACAATGTAGAATGTTTATAATGGATCATCTGCTTAAAATGGTGACTCATCCTTTTTCTTCTAACAAATTTTATTGTGTAATTATTCTTGCAGGTGGATGGAGATCATCACCCATCTTCCCAATAAAATAGATACTAATATAAAAAATTACTAGAACACAAAAATAAGAAATCCGCTCATGCTAAAAATGGGCATGAATCCCGTCACCCAAATGCCCCTATCCAACCCTCCTAATTTAGTAAATGAGAAGTAGTTTAATGACTTTAATGTCCTCAACCACAAGATGCTAACGGAGAAGGTCCCATCAGAAGACAAGGCCCGAGTCACTGACCCAAGAGCCAACAACAAGGGCTTAGGGATGATGGAAAATAGCAATGCATAAGAGCAATGCTCGTGAGAATTAATTCATGGGGGATTGTAGCAACATAGTTACAAACTACCAAGATAATTATTGAAAACGTGCCAACTAATTTCCCATGTGGTAGCATGCACATCAACTAAACTTAGAATGTGCATGCATGCACACTACAATGAACAATTTGTGTAACTAGTGGATCATATTGTAATCAGTTTGTCTAAACTGTTTGATAGATGTTGTATATACGAGCATACCCATAGAGGTGAGAAGAGCGAGTAGCAATGTAGTGTAGCACAGTGAAAGGGAAGATAGTGAGATGATGGTTGTATACCTGAGATTGGCTATTGTAATTCTCCCTTGAATAATAAGAATATCAATTATCATTTCCCCATGGTTTTTTCCCATACTGGGTTTCCACGTAAAACACGGTGTTCATTGTGGGATTGCTATTCTCGTTTCTTTTCTTGTCAATTAATCTTTCTCTATTTATGCTTCTGATTCCTAACAATTGGTATCAGAGAAGGTAAGTCGAGCTGAGGAGAATTGCGTGAGTTCAAAAGACAAATCTGCATGAGTGGATCGACGTGGGATGGATTTATTGCATTGTCGCAGGTTTTCCATGTTAGATAGTGCGACAGTCGCAAGTACACTTCCCTCCTTGGACAAAAGACCCATTGCAAATTGGAGTGAAGGAGTAAATAGGGATATATGGGGTTAGGGGGAAGGCCAACAAGCATGACCCTTCCTTTCCTCTTCTTGAACTTTCTCTCTTATTTTATTTTATTTTATTTTCATTCATTTCTTCTCACATTCATTTATTTCTTATTCAATTTTACAATCACAATGCCTTACATAGCTTATATAACCTTCACAGATTGTTGAATTATTTTGTAGGTATTAAATATTGCTCCCATTCTTTGGTTCAGATCCATTTCAGATCAATAGTGTACAAAATGGTTTGGTTGTGATAGGTAAGACTTGAACTTCAAATTAGGAGCATCAAAATTCTGCAAAATGACTAATTAATTGGACCCTCTCTATGGTTATTTAATTAGAAAATTTGAAGAAGTTACTCTTTTGGATATTAAACCTTCTAAACTATCTTCCACTTAGAGTAACAAGAGAGTTGGAGAATCTATAACTCTAAGAGGCTCGACGGGTTTTTAATCTATGGAGTCTTGTTATATGAAGTCATAAGGATCAAACAATGGGTCACCATTGTGGGGGACTCTGATCATTATCCTATGGTGTTAGAAGTGGCCCCTACAATAGAGAAACTATCTATTCTCTTCAAAATAAATCTAAAGTGAAGATGGAGGATTTTGTGGGAAAAATCAAAGTTGTTGTTATGACCCAAGGGGGGAATATAAGGGGTAAAATGTATATGATATGGCCTTGGGGGGGCATATATGGGGATAAATTTACATCTAATGTGTAAATTTATATATAATAGGGTCAACCTAGTAGTAAAGGGGCCTCATTTGTAGTGTGTAAATAGGTATATATTGAGATCGTGTATTCATTATTTGGGACATGTGAATTGTGATGTATAAAAGTATTTGGTTATTTGGAGGAGGTTCTCCTATTGTTTAAGGATTTATTGTGTAACTCATCTCTCTTTTATATATTGGAGTTGTCATCTATGCTCACATTTTCAATTTATACATTTGGTTATTTCATGAAGGTTTTGGAACAGGACCTCTGGGCCTAAGTGAGCAAGGCAACTGTCATTTGTAGACAATTTCCAAAATATCCTTATGGTTGGGAAAAGAGCTCAGTTAGTAAAGGTGTTGATTCACAATTATATATGCAAAATTTAAAATGCAACAAAAGAATAGACTTGCATACAAGAATATAACGGTCCACAATAAAAAATACACAGAGAATGAAAAAGAGAACAATACTGGAATTGAGAAGTAAATGCCCATCTATTGTATTTTCAGCAAAAAGACACCCTTTTTGTCAGAATGGGTGATTTTTGTTTTCAGCAATAGCAAGAGACTTGTTTTTATTTATTTATGACTGACAAGCATTGTCTTCAATTATTACTGTCTAACTTAATTGGCCTTCTCACAGAAACTATGGAGCACCTTGTCTTACGGGACTGACAAAGGCTTTTTATTAATTAACTTCCTGACAAAGCTAGCATGCTAATTATTTATTAGGAAATTGTGATACGTCCTCATGCTGACTGGTGAAAGAATATGAGCACCCTCTCTGGTGGCCCAATTCCTCCCTGTTTAGATTCATAAGTGTCCCCTCTTCCTCCAACAAATGAGGAAATTTGCACTGCATTCTCACCAATGCTTTCTTGAACTATGTTGGGATCATATCTGAGTGGGCGCAACTGATGATGTTTTCCTATGAATCGGTGCTTGTCCCACAATATCCACACATGATATTTCAGGTGAAAGAACAATGGCATGTGAATTTTATAAGGATTTTTTTTTGCATGCTCTAGTGTAGTTGGTAATGTAGCGGCTACATGAAGATGACACTGAGCGAAAGTGTGTGTATAACAATGTGCTAAGTGTTATTATTTTTTTTTATGTGCATACCCCACTCGGTACTGATGAGCCAATGCTTCATTATATGCCTCAACATTTCCTTTAAATACAATATCCCTAGAAGAAGAATGGGTGCGTCCAATACACTCTGTCTGATTAATTGTTCCAACTAAGAAGGGATGCCTATGCAAATGATTTTTCCTCGCTATACTATATTTGTAAGAATTTTGTTTCACTGAAGCTTTCTCAATAATCTGTTTGGAAAAAGAGGATTTTCTAGGAAAAGTGTTATAATATGATGGCACTTGTGTTGGAGTACATAACCTATTGGTAGAGACTACTGGAACAAAAACCCGTTTGGGCATAAGAAATGTTGAAGATGCATAAGGAGAATATGAAGGTGGAGTAGGGCTTGAATTGAGAAGTTGGTCAGTTTGGCGTGCTATCACATCAGCCTCTTGGGGAGTGAGGAAGTATGAAGGGGAATTTGGAAAATAGGCTTCTGAAATGAGATCAATGGTGTGCTCAACATAGTAATATGGGGGCAGTCTTGTGGGTTGGGGAAAGGCATTGAAAACTTCTAGGAGTGGGGAAGCCATGTCTTGAGGTGTTGGGTTGGTCATATGGTGATCCAGGTGGATATCGATGGCCACCCACCTTTTCCGACTGGCTCAAAATAGTTTTCTGACAATTTTGACAATTTACTATTTTTAGCAGGTTTTAACTTTCGGGGCCATTTTGAGGGCCTAAATGAAGGTTTTTTCGAGATCGAGGTTCTCAATGATATTCGAAGCATGATTGAGCCCCCAAAATGAATCTCCTTGACAATGCCTTTCCAACAAGCTATCATACACTTAAAACGAAGATCATATGCAAAAGTTACGACCTCGAGAAGTTGATGTACTAACTTACCCAAACGGGGCCCACATGAATTTTGGCGCTTCATCTCCTAGGGTTAGGTTTTTGGATGTCTAGGGATTTTGACATTCCTGTTTATTGTAAAAAGGCTTTCAGAGCCTCATTGTAATCATCTTCTTGCGAATGCGAGTAGCCGTCACATCTCTTCTTAGAGATAAGCTACCACCATTCTAGCGAGTCTTTCACTATGTATTTTTACAGTCTCTGTACATTTATTTGATTAATAGAAATCGTGTATTACTGTAAATCTGTGTTTATGGTTGCATCTCTGAGACATTTCTGTTATATTATTGAATATCTGTGATGTCTCTATGCATTTATTTGTTATATCTCCGCTCTCATTTCGTGCCGAAAATAATCTGGATCAGTGGTATCAAAGCAGGCTACTCTTGATCGTTTTTTCAGTGCATGTCCTCGACGAGGTCTGAGCATAGAAAGTTGGGTCTCGAGATTGTCTCTCTTGAAGACAATATCTCTCGCACACCCAAGAAACCCTCAATGGTGGAAGAATAGAAAAATTACGGAGCAGACGATCCTATCAATCTGTTGCTTGAGCAAGCTCTCACGTGAAAGAGGGACGAAATGATGGAGAATTTTTCCCACATCCTTAAACGCCTTCTGATAGCATCGGGCGCATCTTCATCAAGAGACCACTTTGGAGGCACCTCACCTTTCAAGGTACAAATTAATTTTTATATTCCTGTATTTGAAGGACAGATAGATGCAGAAGCCCTAGAAAAATGGTTGACTCTGCTAGAAGGTTGTTTCTCTGTTCACAATTTTTCCGACAAAGAAAAGATCACCTTCACACTCCTTAAAGCTCTCCCCTATTTCAAACATTGGTGGGAAACTTACTGGGAGCAAAGTTCCACAGAGGAGTCTGGAATATATGGGGTCGATCCC
>SNQJ01S0012841.1:29671-57740 GCA_010110895.2 Picea sitchensis
ACCAATACCTTCCATACCTTGTGCACCAAGCTGGGTATCAAAGACTCTGAGGGACATTTGGTTCTGAAATACTATGGGGCTCTACACAGATACATCCAGACTGAAATGGATTTTTTGGACATCTCATCACTTGGTGCTGCTTATCGATATGCTGTTAAAATTGAGCAGAAATTTAAGCACCAGAATAAATGGGAATTCGGGTCTGCAAATCCGAAACAAACAAAGTTTGACAAAGATGGCCCTAAAAAATATTCTCTCGAAAACCAGTCCAAGACACAGGAAAAGAAGGGTCACGGGAAGACAAAGAAGGACACCGAAAAATGGTGTGATTTCCACAAAATCCCCTGGCACAACACTGATGAATGTCGCTCAAAACAGTCATTAGTGGTCGAGATCAAAGACAAGGAGCCAAACCCTAATTCTGAATCTGATTCTGAAAATAATGGTAAAGGACAGATCATTGACGTAGAACCCACTGCTATTATCGCGATCGCAACAATTCAACCAGAAGAACCAACAGATACTGAAGAGGGGGAGTGCCTTTTTCATTCACATATGTGGGTGAAGGGGACCTCGCTGCATTTTATTGTTGATAGCGGAAGCTAGAAAAACCTCATCTCAGCAGAGGTCATCAAATAGTTGGGATTGTCGACAACACCACAACCGCAGCCATACAACATCGGGTGGCTTCGGCAAGGACGAGATCTCTGTGTCAGTCAACAGTGTCGATTGTCATACGGTATCCAACCCTTCAAGGATGAGGTATTATGTGATGTTGCCCCACTAAATGTCTGTGATGTTCTCTTACGCCAACCATATATGTGGAGACGCCATGTTGTTTATGAGTCTCGACCCCGTAGTGTCATTATTACTTTGGGGGGTCATCTCTACAGAATACCAGAGGTAGTTCCAACTATTGTTCCACCTAAAAAGTGTCGCAAGGTAGTATCTCATACTTCAAAATTCAACTTCTTCACAATCTGTTCAAAAGGAGAACATAAGGACATTGCAACCACTACAGCCTCGCCCCCTGTGCCTTCTATCCAATAGAATAAGGTCGAAAATGTTGCAGCAAAGTGCATAGATTCCTTCTGTACACCTTCCTCTCATGTAGCTCGACTTTTTGAACAACCTTAGCTTCAACAGGTTCATGACAAACTTCCACAAACTAAATAGCACGACGTCTCCGACAATACAAGCAGCTCACCAATATGCAGATCCAACAAACACTTTTCCCTCTCCCCTGGGAACTCAACACAATGGAGACCATTGCTTCCTAAGGAGGGAGGATTGATCCGGGTGGATATCGGTGGTCACCCACCTTTTCCAACTGACTCAAAACAATTTTCTTGCAATTTTGACAATTTACTATTTTTAGCAGGTTTTAACTTCCGGGGCCATTTTGAGGGCCTAACTAAAGGTTTTTCAAGATCGAGGTTCTTAATGATATCCGAAGGCATAATTGATCCCCCAAAATGAATCTCCTTGACGATACCTTTCCAACGAGCTATCATACACCTGAAACAGAGATCGTATGCAAAAGTTACGACCCCGGGAAGTTGATGTACTAACTTACCCAAACGGGGCCCACATGACTTTTGGCGCTTCATCTCCTAGGGTTAGGTTTTTGGATGTCTAAGGATTTTGGCATTCTTGTTTCTTGTAAAAAGGCCTTCAGAGCCTCATTGTAATCATCTTCTTGCGAATGCGAGTAGCTGTCACATCTCTTCTTAGAGATAAGTTGCCACCATTCTAGCGAGTCTTTCACTCTGTATTTTTACAGTCTCTGTACATTTCCTTCATTAATAGAAATTGCGTATTACTGTATATTTGTGTTTATGGTTTCATCTATGAGATATTTCTGTTATATTATTGAATATCTGCGATATCTCTGTGCATTTCTTTGTTATATCTTCGCTCTCATTTCATGCCGAAAATAATCCGGATCAGATGGTTTGGTTTAATGGGGCACACCAAACATGGGGAACAATATTTGTTTAGATTTACTTGCTTAATGGTTTCTTATCTGGTCAGAGGATGTGTGGAGTGAGGGGTAGAGGAGGTCAAAACGTAGGTGTGTCCCTCATGTTGCAGGTGGTATTTATGGAATTTAGCATGATAAACAACGCTTTGTGCCTATTGGTAGGGGATTATAAGTAACATGTCAACACAATCTAAAGGAGAAACATCACACATCACAATATCATGGAAAGGGAGAATAGCGAAGGTCATTTCACAACACCGGGAGATAGTGAGGCGTGGGCCTTCCTTTTGTACCTATACAATATGATATGGTTCAGGGTGCAGAGTAGTTGGGAGTTGCAGGCGTTGGACCAAGCCCTGGGAGATGAGGTTATTTTGGCTTTTGTTGTCTAGGATGAGAGTATCCAATTCATGCTTAATTTGACAATTGTGGGTAAACATGGCCACACGAGAGGCATCATGTTCATTGGTGGTCATCAGAATTAGAGATGGGTCAAATTCTGTAGGATTTTCGAGAGAAACAACTTCAGGAGGGTCAAGAAAATCATACTGAGTGACCTATGCAAATTTATTTGTGTTGGGGTGAAGGTTCTGAAGTGCCCAACAATTGAAAGAAGCATGCGAGTTGGTCTCGTGGAAGGTACACCAAGGCCTCATTCGAGGTGTGGAGGTGGCGATAGGGGTAACCTGAGAAGGTCCAATAGTAGAAGGGTCATATTTGAGTTGGGGTGAGCGAATTCGAGGAGCCACTTTACACTTGATGGCCAAGGGCCCAAGAAAGGCCTTGTCCAAGGAATAAATCTCAAACAAATCAACTTTGTGATGGATGCTTAACAATAAGACAGAATTGAAATCGATAATCAATACCTCTTCTGGATCGGTGACGTGGAGTTGGATGCGCAGTTTGAAGAAGATGTCGATGTATCCATGTACAAACTGATTGGCCAGTTGTTGGAGTTGCAACCATCTAACAAGGAGGTTCTGGCAATAGCCCGATGGGTAAAAGCACTCTCTAAGAGCCTCACAGAATCCATCCCATGTCATAATGTGTGGTGTCTGTGTCTCGAACATGTCACCTCTATCCATGACCCAAGAATAAGTCTCTAGTTGAATGTCCCACCATGTCTGTGAAATTCCCTCTAATTGCAGACCGATGATATGAAGCTTCATGTCTTCCCTCATCTCAGGACATGTACAGAAGTATGTGGAAATTCTTTGAAGCCAATAGTCAAAATTCTCACCATTCATTTGGCCAAAAAACTTCAGTAATTGAAAGCGTGTATCGAGCTGCATGGGTGTTGGATATTTACGTTGTAGCATATGGAATAGCTCCTAGAGAGCCATCGTTAAATCTTGAATTGGAGTTGTGGCAGTGGATGCAAAATCCTCTATAGACGAATCTCTTTATGGCAACATTATTTTCATTCACCACGAATGTCTATTTGTCACTGGATTCTAGAGAATGGTGAAAGATCAATGTGCTGGAAGCCCTGAGGAGGGAACAATGGAAGTCCTAAGAGGGACATCTGGCTCTGGGAAAAAATAATTGTTGGATGGCCTCTCTTTTGAATTCTATGGTTGAGAAGAAGTTGGCTTGGATCCAGATCTGATACCAATTGATCCACAGTTATGTACGCAAAATTTAAAATGCAACAACAGAATAGACTTGAATACAAGAATAAAACGTTGCAAAATAAAAAATACATAAAGAATGAAAAAGAGAACAATACTGGAATTCAGAAGTAAATGACCATCTCTTGTATTTTCAACAAGCAGACACCCTTTTTATCAGACTGGGTGATTTTTGTTTTTAGCAACAATAAGAGATTTGTTGTTTTTATTTATGATTGACAAGCGTTGTTTCCAATTATTAATGAATGATTTAACTGGAATTCTAACAGAAACTATGGAGCACCTTGTTTTACTGGATTGATGGAGGATTTTTATTAAGTAACTGCCTGATGAAACTAACATGCTAATTATTTATTAGGAAACTATGATACGTCCTCATGTTGACTGGCGAAGGAAGATGAACACCCTCTCTGGTGGCCGAGGTGTATACCATATGTGACGATTGATAAATGAATATTACAAATACTTTATAATGGTACCTATACAGTGGTGATGAAAATGGTGTTGTATTCTCATGATGACATGTGAGATTTAACACATGGATTATTTCTTTTAGATGTTGATATTATGACTAATGCATTGATTTCATGTTGTGAGGTGGTGATTTTTAGGAAATCCACCAATGGTCGAGATGGATGGTTTATTTGATGATAGCGTGGGAGCTCATAACTAGAAAGGAGAATATTACAAATAACATATCATGGGATGGGTATAAGTCAATATGCTACTTATTCTAGTAATTCTTATGCCTTATATTATAGTTTTGATGCCAAAATCCTAAACAATGGTTGAAGTGTTTCTTTCCTGTGGTGTTGTGGGATTAGAGTTCGATGCCTGGCACTGTACCTGGTATTTGCGAAGGGAGTTGAGATCAACCTTTCAAGATGACTGGTGTATATGAGTACTGAACCATATGCCTACTTGGGAAAATTAGGCCTCGAGCCTTGGGGATCCAAATAGATCGATAGTATTTAAGCATGGTTCCAAAAGTCAAGAATAAAATCTAGAGAGTACTCACGCTTCCTCGGTGTTGTGACGTGGACTATAGATGCATGTTGCGGTCACTTGGGTGGATTTATACTAGTCAAGTAGAGGGTTTTGTGGAAGATATGGGAGCTAACAAAGGGTGTTGTGGAGGATACAATGAGCTAATTAAAAACCTATAGGTAACATAATCAAAGTTAACTTCGGAACGAAGTTCCTTGAAGTGGGGGAGTATGTCATGCCCCATATTATTATTGTTTTATAAATAATAAAAATAAATAAGTATAATAATTATCCTAAAGGGGTTATAATAATTACTTATTATGGATAATTGGATAATAAAAGAAAATTATNGAAGTTCCTTGAAGTGGGGGAGTATGTCATGCCCCATATTATTATTGTTTTATAAATAATAAAAATAAATAAGTATAATAATTATCCTAAAGGGGTTATAATAATTACTTATTATGGATAATTGGATAATAAAAGAAAATTATAAAATAAGTAACGAAAAATTGATGGAGAAACCCTAAAATATAAAAAACAATTAAATAATAGATCCTAGGGATTGGGTTATTTACCATGGATGGATTCTATATAAGGATGGAGAAGAAGGAGAGAAGGATATCTCATTTTGTTTTTGCAATATGAGGACAAGGCTAAGAAGAGTTGGCATAGTAGTGGATTGAGGGATTGGGATCTCTCAATTGTGAAGACTAAGGGGTTAGTTGGGAGGAGAGTCGTCCCGCACTTTCTATTTTGGTTGGTCAAATCGAAGATCAAGGTATCTCTACATTTATGGAGTCACTATATTAAATGTACGTTGTTTCTAGGTAAGTTACTCACCACATACTCCTTGTAAGTTATGAAATATTGAATCACGTATCTCTATTTTATCAAATCTAGTTTGTAAATGTGGTGTTTATCTATGTATTTAGATTCGTTAGATTTAGGGTTATGACACAAAGGACACTCTATGATCCTTTTTCTAGTACTATTATTAACTGGCCATGGTATATAATTTAGATCAATATTTATTCTCATATAAAAATTATAGCATCAAATATTCATATTTAAAATGAACAAACAAGACTCGTATAAACTCTTATTCATAAATATTATATTTATTTATATTATATAAATATTTACCATGTTTCTTTCCATTCACTTTCTTGAAAATATAATACATATATGTTTTCTATGGATTTTCTAATCAAATTTCCATCCACTGTCAATTATAGAATGCTTATTGTCACTCACAGTTATGTCAAAATATGATGGATGTTTCCCACAGGTCATGACCCTTGAGCACTAGAAGATGCCTAAAACATTGAGAGGTTAGGTGTAGTGGTTTGAGGAATTTTTTTCCCTATATGCCTACAATATTTGTACTTCGAGTAAGGCTTGGGTTCCCCCCCTCAACCATAATAAGGAAATTAACCTATGTTGGTGTTGTTCATGGCACTTCAACCTAAGAATATATGTTTAAGGCCCAAGGTTATTCTTCCCTCCCCTGACCAATGTCAAGGGCCTTGAGATATGTTTTCCCTATGATGACTATGGTGAAGGCCTCCATACCCAATTGTGTTGCATGAAACATCTTAATGGCACACATATCCAACTACAATGGAAAAGACCCCCTTGCTAGGGTTCACATCATTGTGCCCAGGTTTTATTCATGGCGCTTAGGCTCAAGAAGTTTTAAAAAATATAGAGCACATTATTGTTAGACCTTTAGACAAGTAATCTTGGTCACAATAGCACATGTGCATTATCGGAACATGCACACTCTCTAGAGCGCGTGTTCTTTTCATTCAATTTTTTTGGGTAAGATTGACAACTTTAATGTATGTGTTTTATGATTTGGTTCCTTCGAATTAAGGTTTGGAATGACAAACCTCCATTTTTCTGAATGGTTCTCAATCTCTCTATGTTTCATAGTATTTTGTATAGGCTACTCAAATCCAACATCAATGAAACTACACACACATATAGAGTTGACTACATTGTTTACTATTTTAATATATTTTTGTCTTGACATGTAAGAATATTAAAACACATACATGTTTTATTACTACTATAAATTTATCTCCTTAACCATTTTTAGAAATAGTTATATGTCGCACTAGTATAGACTAAGATCTACAATCTAAAAATAAATAAAAAATTATTTGACTATGTTAAGACCATAATACCCTGCACTAATGCATGGCCTGGGAATTTCAAGAATATATTGACTTCCAATATATATATATATATATATATATATATATATATATATATATATATATTGAGAAAATAGTCGTGCATAAGAATAATATGCCATATAATTCTACAATTTTTTTAAGGAAATTCCATTATTTAGGTACTCAACACCTACACTAATGGGAACACTTGCAATATATTTTGCATGAAAACTAACATACTATTGTTTAAAAAAAACAAATTTCACATATTTATACACAAATTCTAAGAATAAAAATTATATGTATTCAAAAAAATTCATTGTGAAAGTACCTCAAATCATCATTTCAAGTTAACATGGTGTTTTTTTTCCATGTTTGCATTGCCACTAACGTGTCATGAGAGGCCATCATTAGGTTGCACTCACTCATATATTTATTGATTTTTTTCTATGTACAAATAATTTAGTTATTGAATGAAATATTAATTTTCAATTGTTTTTTTCGTTGCTGAAAAGAAAACAAAATGGAACCCATTCAACACATAAAATAGGATGACAAGGAGAAAAAGGGTTGATTGAAAAGTTTCAGAGTACTTAATGTATTTTTGTTAATTAATATTTCATGTTTGTTGTGGTGTATATATTTAATTGATTTAGAATAATCCATGAATATTTTATAGCATGTGCTTAACATACAAAGAAGAGTCATCCAAACATTTGATTGACATTGGATTACATATGGGTTGTGAGTATATGTTGGAGTATCAAGTTTTAATTGAACAATATGTAAGTAGCTATGTTGTTTTACTTCTCTTATTTTATATTTAATAGAATAAAAAGAAACCTTTAACTCTGTCTATGCTTTGTCATGGTGTATAAAACTTGCAAGAAACAAAATATGGAGTGGAGCCAACATTAGATATCTTGAGAGACAGAAGGAGAAATGGCTTCGAAAGAATGTGTTTTGTTTATGAAGTAATTATTGCTATGGTACTATTTTTTATTTATGTAATCATGTATATTATACTACAAATGAAGATATACTTAATACACTTTATTTCTTTGTTTATAGATGGAACATGAAGAGGTGCAATGTCAAACTCAAGACAATCAACAAATCATTCTAAATAATCAAAGTAGAATACATTATGGAAGTGATGAAGATATGAGGCATGCAAGTAGCTTGAGCAACAATAGTAACTTGAGCAATGATTGGTGATCATCAGAATTGAATGTTACAAGTTGTATATTTTGGAATGTGTCTATGAAAATCAAACATGTTGTTTAATGTGGACATATTGTCCCAATTGGATGATGATATGTCTCCAATAACTATAACAATTATTTATTAACATTTTGAATATCGTGGACCTTCATTTTGTCCCATTTTGTATAATGAGGGGTCTCTTATTCATATACAATAAAATAAATTTCTTATTCTATTGCATTGTCCATTGTCGTAATATATATATATATATATATATATTGCTATAATGAACATAGGTGGAATTAGTTGGTATATTTGTTTAAATGATACAACATATTACTACAATGACTATATCCAAATGAAATAATTAAAATTAAAAATCAATATTGTTATAAAAAAATATTTGATGTTCTAATGACTATTGACATTTTGTAAGATAAACAAGAAGTTGTAGTTGCATACCTACAACATGGAAAAATTAAATGTTTCAAGATATTGTTGCATTGCATTCCTCTGAAATAAATGATGTGTTTTATACATACTTACACATTAGTGCTCTTAACAACAACAAATGCACCACCTCCTTCACCAATACCGTTAACGTCGTTGTTATTGTTATCATTATTGTTACAAGAATTTGCAATGTACAAGTTATTATATGCACCAATGCTTTTATGTATTAAGTATGCACTAGGGATTCACAAATATATAATACACACCAACACATATCATAAATGTAGTGCACTAATGTGTATTATTAATATTAATTACCTTATGCTTTTAATATCCATAATACACATTGGGGCAATTAAAACACATAATATGGACTAGTGCATAGTGTATGTATTTTGAGGCATCGATGCATTATAGACATAATCACTATGTTGGTGTGTTTTATTGTTTTAAAATCATAATGAAAAAAACCTCTTCTAGAACCTTCAACTGCCTAGAATTTTTAGTTATAGTGAAAATCCATTAAAAGCTCCATGAAAATCTCTGGTACCAATAATAGAGGTTTTAGCGAATGTTTTTTTGACAATGTTTCTCAATGTTATAACAATAAAAACCTTTGCAAAAACCTCCACTAGAAGGTGTTTTCCTTGTAATGGATCATCTTCAAATGGGAATAACAAATATACCATGTTTGATACAAGCCAAAATAAACTTCCAATTGTTTCAACCAACTATTCACTATTTTAGAGTTAACTTGACCATCATACATTGAAATTTCAATCTTTGCTTCAATTGTAAAAGGAATACTGGAAGATGAGTAAAGAGTGTTGTTTTTACATGAGTCTCCAAGCTTCTTCACATTTGGAATATTCTTTTTCAGCCTTGTGTTCTTCATGCTTAGGCTCTATTGAGTGTTCTTCCTTAGCCTTTAGTACTATCAACTATGTGACCATCTTTGTCAATGCAATAATGATCTACCCTAGCCAAGTAAACCTGAATTATAAGTCCTCCTTGTCATGTTCTCCATGAGTAGTCCCTACAATTGTTGGTTTTCTTCTCCTTTCTAGGCCTTGTAGTATCACTTGTCTATTATTTATGTGTTCACTGTGAGTGTTTACCATACATTTTCTCCACCAAGTATTTCAAACTTGATCTTTGATACCATATAATCTATAGGTGGTGGGATTATGGTGTGTCTATATCATCAACAGAGATACATACTATGGAATCTAAATTAAATATCTTTGTAATTTATAAACCAACTAGAATTATGCTTCTTTTTCTATGCATAGATTGGCTTCAAGACTTTCCTTGTTTGTTTGCTAGAGGTGTCAAGGCCAAATATGTCACTATAGTTCTATTTCCTCACTTATGAGATGCCATATAAACAATAGCACTCTAACTTTTTCAATGCCAAAATAAAATAGAATTATGCTATGCAAACCCATTTCTCTATTTTTCAATATAAATGTGCATACACAACACATAAACTAGTTTCCTCTACCTATCATCTTTCAACACAATGAATAACAATTTTGTTTATGCCTGAAATTTCATCCTAACACTCATATTTATATTTAATTATACACTAGTGTTTGCACACTTATACTGAAAGAGAGGGTGAATCAATATAATACTACTTTTTCTTTTCTTTCAATATTTATCAATGTTACTTTACCAACTATAAATTTTAATGATAAATACAAAACCATACAATTCATTGTACACAGAGATTTAATGTGGAAACCCAAATGGGAGAAAACTACAAAAACTTTAGTCTACTTCTTCTTTATTATTGTCCATTCTATTTAGGTAGGGCCCCATTACCTTTTCTTAAAAGCAAAAATGATGACATCGGTGACAAAGATGATTGCTCTGTGGTTATGGCTAGCGATGAAGATGACCACTCTATGGTTATGACTAGAGATGAAGATGAAAATTTTGTGGTTATGGATATAGATGAAGATGAATATGATCGATTTGTGGCTATGGCTACAGATGAAGATGAAGATGACCGATCTATGGCTATGGCTAGAGATGAAGATGAAGATGACCGCTTTGTGGCTTTGGCTAGAGATGAAGATGAAAATGAAATCTTTGTGGATATGGATAGAGATGAAGATGAAGATGAAAAATTTGTGGCTATGGTTATATATGAACATGAATACGACCACTTTGTGGATATGATTAGAGATGAAGATGATCGCTTTGTGTCTGTGGCTATAGATCCAAAAAAATTGAAAGGACTTCCGAAGAAAGAACCATTGTCATGGTTCAAGAAACCATGGCCCAATATGTTCTTTGATTATAATAGAGATTATATGTCGATATGATATATCGGGAATAACCCATTTACTCATATAGGTCTTGTAAGGACCGAAGTCTCAATATGTTTTTGGCACATATTCAAGTGATGGAAAACAAAGAATATGTTTTATGTTTTTACCTAGTTTATTGGTCCTTGCGGAAAAGCTCGGGAAATATAGAGATATTTTAGATACTTCTTGATCATATGAGGATCCTTATCATAGATGGATCCATACCATGAAAATAAGAAGAGATTATTTAGGGAATGAATTTTCAGATCGAGTGAAAGCTCTAAGAAATGGATCTCTTCTTGAAAATGTTATCAAAAGGAAAGTGGAATTCTCCAATTCTCCGGGAGAATATTTTACTAAAATGTATGATCCATTTTTTAATGGGGCATTCTGTGGAACAATAAACAAACTCGATTCCCCCTCAATGATGAATGATTCGATCATTTCGAATCTTTCAGATTTTGTAGAGGGATTCCAAAAAGATAAATTTGGGTATGGTTATGTTATAACACTAATTTGCACCAGACATGCATACCTAGCAGCATGCAATCTTACTTACTATTTTTGCCAAGACAATACTGAATAGCTCTTCTTAAAAACCAAATTTTTGAAGATCTACATGCACTGCACCACTAATTCCCACGTATGTATGCTAGATGCATCACTACATCCCACGTACATATGTTAGCTGCACCATTATAGCCCACATATACCCACAAAAGTTGCAAGGGAATACGGGCTTTTAGGTAATTTCGTAACCAATTGACCACCCATAGCCCGTCACCCAACCAAATAAATATCTTTTTGGCATATAAAATAAGGTGTCGGGGTCCCATTTCAAGGAGAAGCATGAAAGCAGTGAAACTCTACCCATTTCCTAATCCCCCCTTGCCCCAAGAATTTGCAGCCACATTGTGAGTTTTGAGCCAGAATTCCCTATTCTTGTCCTTTTTCCTCATCCATAAGCCTATGCCCATTCTCTAGAGAGAAGTGTGAGAGAAGAATGATACGTGGAAGCAGTTGGAGCTTGGTAAAGAGGAGCCCAGGACCGGGTTTGAGGAGCAGTCGTTGATCTCATTTTGTAAGTGACTTTATGAGATTAATATAAAGAAGTACTTTTGTCGTCCCACCCTATGATGTGTTTAATCTGTATGATTGATTTACATTTTGTTATGACATCTAACCCATTAGTTCATATATAGAATGCATGTTCGTAGTTTCTTGTTTTTATTTTGGTGAATGTAGGTCAGCCTTGGGAGGATATTTCCAGTCGAAAAGCGACCGAGCGCATTGGGATCGACACCAGACGTCGAGTTTAAGGTAAGACTACCAGATCCCTATACTTTGTAATTTATACATGAATGTGGGGTGTTGTCGGGATAGTTGTTAAAAGTAGGAGACTTTAAACGGTTAGCTCTGCCTGCACTTTAGAACCCTAGTGTAGTTCGTAGGGGGTTTTCCCACTATAGAAGAATTGGCGACCGTACTGGGGAACCTCTAGGGTTTTTAGGGGATTTTTTTTTTTGGGGTATCTTTAATTGGTTTATTTACTATGTTTTGAGTTTCTTTGTCTTTAAGGGATTCTGGTATTCCATACCAGTACTCCCTTCTTGGTTTGCTTGACTGTTAATTTTTCTTTTTAGAGAAGTCACAGAGGTGTACGCGGCTTGCAGTGAGTCTGCACGCATACATACACGCCCTACCTTTGGACAGCCTGTGTACATACGCAGGCTACTGAAGTATCAGTTGCGTCACTGTGTCAGGAAAATATTTTTTAAAGAAGAGGCAGTCATCCTCTTCCCTGAATGAAGCCATATTTCTCAGGGGTTTTCTTGATTTAGCCATGGTCTCTATTTCTTGCAGTTTTTGGCCTAGGTCTGACAACAGTTAGTTTTTTCTTTATCAAGATTTCTTGTGTTTTCTTGATTAGGGTTTGAGACAAGTTTTGTGAGTTTTTCTGATCAACTTGTTTAGTATTGTCAGTAACTCTCTGCAAGCTGCAGTAGACCAGAAGTTGGTTTTTGGTCTCGTCTTGTCTTCACTTTTCCCCTTTTACTTGATTTAGAAGAAAATAAAATAATTCATTTTCAAGATTCTTATTTTGGAGCATAAAAAAAAAGAAGTTTTCAGTTTCTTGTTTGGTTAAGTAGTTAGGTTAGTTGTTTTTTCGGGAAGAAGAGTKCTTTGTTAAGTTCTTTATTGAATAATTAGGACTTTAAGTAGCTCAAAGTCAAGCGAAATTCAGTTTTGAGTTTTTATTTTAAAATATCTTAGAGAGAAAAGTTAGTTAGAAAAGTTAGTTAAAGAGTGTTCAATTTGCAAATCTTTGTTTGTTGAAAAAGAAGTAATTTTGTTTCCAACATTTGTTCTTCTCTTTTGTCTCTTTATAAAAACCATCAGTTTCATTTATGTTCCTTTGACTTAAGATAAACCACTTAAAATTAACGCTAAATTAAAATTAATCAGACTTTGTGTTTGTAGGGTCCATTAACTAGATTAGGCTAGAGCCTTGATTTAGGCTGGAGAGGAAACTCTTCAAGGCCTTAAAAAAAACATAGGAGTTTGTGCTAGGGAGTGAAAAATTCCAGTGATGTGGAAACTATCCGAGACCCCCCTATAACACAGGGGTTAAACACATGCTCGCATGTGGAAAGGTAGCAAAGATAACCCCTCCAAAGCCAGACCAATCGTAGCAGAGGAACACATATAGAGGACTTATCTTGGGATTACGTTGATCGCATTTTCCATGGAGCTTTGTGGATCTTGAATCTATTCAAGGTCCTCATTCGTCTTCCAAAACACTTGATTTTGATACACTCGATAGGTTTCGAGCTTGATACCCTTCTCATTGCGGTCCACCTGACTGTCAACTATACCTGCCTGGTAGTTGTTCACGAGCTAGCAACTTAGTTGCCTTTGATTTTAGGGACTTACACAGGTGACTGCGAGGGTATACCACGGTACCTAGGGTAGACATTGGGCCATGCTTTGCAGAGTATACCTAGAGGGTGCTTCCATGTTCGAGTTGCACTTGCACCGGTAATTTTCTCTAGTGTTGGTTGTTGTAACTATTCTTCCAACTAGTAATAGTGGTTTGCTTGTTGCATCTCATAGGAACTTTTTCTAGTGCGTGTTTTGGTATTCAACATTAGAAAGCCTTAGTGTTTCATTGATATTCTCACATAGTGGAAGCTCAAGATCTTCGTCGGTCGTGAAGGATTTTAGGCTTGCCGCTGGTTAACTTGGAGCCACTACCGCCACCACGAAGGCGAAGACTTAACCAGGAAGGGTCATTTGAGGTGACCAACCCATATGAAGCTGTACCCAAGCCATCTCCGAGAGGAGAACATTCGTCCCTGGGGGGACCAACTATTTCTGACCTTAGAGTGAAAGCTCTCATTTCATATAACTCTCTAATCATTGAATTGTCGGCGCCACTTCTGACACAGATTTCCCCTCCAAGGGTAATGCATCACGAGCGTCAGATAATCCTACAAGCAGCGATGGAAGCAAATGATGCTACTTCGAAAGGGAGTCCTCATACTCCCTCTACGGCTGCCACAACTGGGGGCGTTCTGCCTCCTAACTCACCTTCGTAGGTCTGGGCCACTATGGTCTCGACCGCCTCTGCCTCGGGAAGTGGTCCGATTCCTTCCATGGAGACGATCATTGCACTGTTTACGCAGAGTGCGACAGGCCCTCCGTTTTCATACAGGATGCCCAACTTTGACACGAACTCGGTCCTTTCCTACTCCACCCTACATAATTTGGGTTTGGGGGCAGGGAGCTCTAATGCTTCTATGCAAGGGTCCATGGGGGGAACCTCAACCCCTTGTACCACTTTCCCTTACAAAGGGGGTCATATACCTCCGTCGTCTCCCTCGCTTGGCGACGCTCCTCAGCAACCCGTCTGGCCAGCCATGAACTATAACCTGTCTGGAGCAAGTGGTCAAGGACCTTCTTCTAGTACCACACCAGTGAGTTCTTTGTTGTTCTCTTTGTTCAGTGTGTTTGGTAACAATGCGTTCTCGTTAGCTTCCATCTCGGTCGGGGGAAACCTGGTTTTGGATCACAAAATCCTACGCAGGGTACTATTCCTACATAGGGGGGACACACTTCTCAAGGACCTTGGAACCCGTGGCAGGGATCAGTTCCCTCGTCAGGGATGCCAACTGGGGGAAACCCCTTCCATGGTCAATGGAACCCTCTGCAAGGCTCAAGACCTATTCCCGTTAGATTGGCAGGGGGCAACCCTTTCCAGAACCTTTGGAACACTACGTCGAGAGAAATCTCTTCTCAATCCTCAACGTCCTACTATGGGAATCAGTCGATGATGTCTCAACAAGCACAGCATTCAAATTCCAGCCTAGGCCATGGTTTTTACCAAAACCCATGCCAGCAACCTAACTTTTCCTGGCAACCTGGTGCCAGCCAAATCCCAAGCTCCTATCTTCCTGTACATGCTCGAAAACCTAAGGTACCATTTCTGACAACTTTTCATTTGCCAGACTTGTCAATATTATTGAATGACCCATTCTGTCACGATCCACGTTGACCTGCTCTACCGACCAAGTTGCCCTCAGACATTCCAAAGTTCGAAGGCAAGCCTAACGAAGACCCAGGCAATCATGTGACCACATTTCACCTATGGTGATCATCCAACTCTTTGAAAGACAAATCCATCCAGTTGCATCTATTTAAACACACTCTTATCAGGAGTGCTACGAAATGGTACATCGAGCTCGACCGCTCAATAAACTATACTTTTGTCGAATTTCCAATGGTTTTCTTAAACCGTTTTCAATTACCTGTGAGATACGACGTCGGCACAGAACTGTTGGCCAACTTTGAGCAGACAAAGGCTGACCATATCTCTGATCACATCCAAGAATGGCGACACCAGAAGAGTTTAATTAAAGTACCAGTTCCACCAGCATTCCTGTTGGAATGGTTCCTTAAGTGCTTGGTACCCCAGCTATCCAAGGATGTAGCAATGTCGAAGGTCTTTTCAGAGGAAGAAGCGATAATGAGAGCTCAACAGCTAGAGCTGATTTACTCTCAGTCTGGTTTTGTTTACGAAGTTTTTCCAAATGCACCACGGTCTATTCTTGATAAGACCAGACACAAGTCTAGACCACATGTTGACAACATTGTTGGTTCAACACAAGCAAAGTCCACTGATCCTCTGTCAGACCAATTGCAAAAATTGTCGATACAACAGACTGTGGCCAACCCAACTCCTAGTTTGGATACTCCCCCTGATCAGATGTCGGATGTACACAACGTCCAATCGATGAACCAAAAGGCCAACCAACAGGATGAAGGGAAGAAAAAGAAGCGAAAGAAGGGTAATGGGGATAAAAACCCCACCAATAATGCTGGCAGGGGCAACATAGAGAGAAATAAGTCAAGTATCTGTGCAATCTCTGCATGGAAGACTGCCCAACTCACCGGTTCCCTCGACTCATGGAGGCCCAAAATTTATTAGTGCAGCAGCATCCTGCAGTGTTAATGAACCCATTTCCTCATGGGAAAAATTTAACTCAAGCCTCCGCAAACATGGATGGGGGTAGTCAGGGGCCCCCTTCGTTGTCTAGCAATCCCTTGACTTTGAATGTCTATATGTTAAAGGTGAATCTCACATAACTACTATGGCACATGATTATAGAATTCCAAGCACTGCCGAAAAGGGCAAAAAATACGAAAACCCATTTGTTCCTCTTCAGATCGAGAGAACGATGGGCGAAATAATGACACACATCCTGAAAGGGGAGTTCAAGAAATATTCACATAATCCAAATGCGAGGGCTGCCCATAACTACTCTGTGGTGGAGTATTTGTCACAAACCTCTTGCGCGGTGTCTTCTTTGGAGGTCCTCCAGAGCTTCCCTTCGCAGATAAAGGCTTTGCTAGCTACCTTAGGATCCGTCGAGACATGTAATTCGGGACCTATCACGCTTGATACAACCAACTTGAAGCTTCGTCTCCCATACCACGTCGCATTTTAGATAGTAGTGGCTCACCCAACAAAATCGTCTACTCGGAATATTTTCCGTACATTGGTTGATGAGGGAGCCTCAACATGCGTGATGTCGTTGGCGTGTTGGAAGGCCATTGGCAAACCCATTATGTCTCCTTCACCTAATCTTCTTACGGCTTTCGACGGTCATTCTTTCAGACCTTATGGAATCATTCCTTCTTTCCCCATGTAGTTAGGAGGGAAGATCATGTGCGTCGATGTTGAAGTGGTCGACATGCCTCTGAACTAAAACCTCATGTTAAGAAGGAGTTGGACATATGCCATGCATGTAGTGGTTGCCACAGTTTTTTGGGTCTTGTTGTTTCCACATGAGGGTCGAATCATGACCATTGATCATTTGTCTTTGTCCAGACCTGACCCTTCATCGGGGGCATCCATGGTCCCGATGATTGATAACCCATAGCTCGGAGTCGTCAATGTGGGGGTTGGTTTGTGGCCACCTCTCATGGGTACTTTCGATTACCCGACTCCTTCCGATGATGTCAAAATGATATCAGTTGTCCCCAAGGAGCCTAAGGATGAAATATTTTTCAGTATCGTCGTTCTGCACGACTTACTTTAATGATCAATTGATTCTTCTTTCCCCATCAGCCACTATGGAAGGGATAGGCACCATGGCATGTCCAATATTCACTTGTCTGTGACAGAAGTTGTGTACTCTAGAGTCTAACAAGATTTAGCTGACCCCGATCCGACTCCTGCACCGGTGTTAGATCCAGTTCTCGAGCCTGCCTAGGATCAAGGTTTCCTTGCCACTACCGATTCCTTAGACTTGGTCTTTCCCTCTGACGAGGTGATTTTAGAGGCATTGACTGGACTGGACAGACCCTAGGATGATCTCCATCACATATCATACTTCCTCCCAGAGTTAGGAAGAATAGAGGCATGAGAATTTGTGTTGACTATGACTGGAGATAGGTCTTGTCCTATCAATCCTTTGGCTACGCATGCAGTTTATGTCGAGGGTAATATGGAAACCATCACTAAAATGATACCTATTGATATCTCCAGAACCCCTGGCATCGTGGAGAATGTATTCGTCGGAGCAGAGTGTTCCCCTAAGGAGATTCAAATCTATACAAATTTATTTAAAGAAGTCCGCGACAATTTTTCCTGGTCTTACATGGAAATGCCAGGCATTGATCCATGGATCATTGAACATGAAATCACGAGTTATCCTGACGCCAAGCTGGTCTGATAGAATCTTTTTCTAGTTAATCCTCGGAAAACAACAGCTATTAAGGCTGAAGTAGAGAAACGACTCAAAGTTGGTTTCATATACCCCATCCAATTGACTCAATGGGTGTCGAATCTTGTTCCATTCATCAAAAAGCAAGGTACGATTCGCATATGTACACACTTCCTTGATTTGAACAAGGCCTTTCCAAAGGATATTTTCCCCACCCCATTTATTGACCAGATTGTCGATGAATGCGCAGGCTGTGGGGTCTTTTCTTTCATGGATGGTTTCTTGGGATACAATCAGACACAGATTAAACTCGAGGACTAGCATAAAACATATTTTATCTATTTATGGGGTACTTTTTCTTATCGAAAGATGCCTTTTGGCCTGAAGAATGATGGAGCTACTTTTCAGCGGGCCATGTCTTTTTCTTTCCACGATCTCAAACACCTAGTCGAGGCTTATCTCGATGATTTAGCATCACGATCTCGTAAGAGAGATGATCATCCCACACACCTCTGACTTATCTTTGAGTGATGTCGCTACTATCAGATTCTCTTGAATCCAAACAAATGCAGTTTTTGCATGACGTTGGGTCATCTGCTAGGTTTCATAGTTTCGACAATAGGGTTCATGGTCGATCCTCTAAAGGTTGAGATGATAGTTCAGTTGCCTTCCCCGTGCACAGTCCCTCAGCTTCAGAGTTTACAGGGAAAATCAAAATTTTTACAATGTTTCATCGCAAACTATGTCGAGATCACAAAAGGGTTCATTCCTTTACTAAAGAAGGAAGTTCCATTCCATTGGGATGAAGCCGCTCAGTGCTCTTTCTAAGCATTGAAACACACCCTCACGTATGCCCCCCTGCTTCGATCACCCAATTATAATAAATATTTCTTATTATACTTGGTCGCTGCAGAGTCGACCATCGACATGGTCTTGGTTCAAGAGGAAGATTTTCTTGAAGAGCACGTGATTTACTACTTGAGTCGAGGCCTGGTTGGACCAGAACTCAACTACCCCCATGTTGAGAAACTTACGTTGGCACCAATTCATGATGTCCAACGGTTCTGTCACTATATCATGTTCCACAAGACCACCGTCATTGCCGTTGTGAATCCATTTCAATATGTGTTGACACGACGCATAATCGACAGAAAAATCAGTATATGGATATTTATCCTCAAGGAATTTGACAGGGATTTTGTTTCGGCGAAATCCAAAAAGTTGTTGGTCTTTGCAGAACTTATCTCGAAACTTTCGGTCGAGTCAAGTGATGTTATACTTGAAGAGTCTCCTATTAAAGAAGATATGTTTTTGATTGCATCTTCGGATCCCTGGTATGGAGATATACTAGTCTATCTCTAGACTTTGAAGTGCCCCGCATTTGCTTCTTGTGATGAGCGTCGATGTATATTCCATCAGGAAAAAAACCGTCTTATTCTTGAAGACACTTTGTATCATCAAGGTATAGATTGCATCCTAATTCATCGATGTCTCATCCATGAGGAAGCGAAACTCCTGCTTAATGATTACTACACTGGAGCATGTGGTGGTCATTTTTATGGGTTGGCAACAACCCAAAAGATTCTACGAGTCAGTTACTATTGGCCGACATTAATCAACGATTGCGTTGAATCGGTCAAGAAGTGCCACCAGTGTCATATCTTGTCACAGAAGATGAGAGCACATCCTTCTCCCATGTTTACCGTCATCACAGTTGGCCCCTTCACCAAGTGGGGGATTTATTATACTACATGCCACCCCCCCTCAGCCAGGGGGCACCGTTATATCATCGTAGCAGTAGAATACTTCACCAAGTGGGTCGAATATATGCCAACGTTCAAGGATGATGGAGATACAACAACTCTCTTATTGTTTAATGAGATAATAGCAAGTTTCAACGTCCCAAAGGATATTGTCACTGACCATGGCAATCACTTTCAGAACAAAATGATGTTTGAATTAACGTCAAATCTAGGTTTAAGACAAGAACACTCATCACCTTATTACCCACAAGTGAATGGTTAGGTGGAAGCTGTGAATAAGTCACTCAAGACCATTCTACAATGAATGCTCTATTCGACCAAATCAATTTGGAATTTGATGTTATACTCGGTATTGTGGGCCTACCAAATTTCTATAAAGACTGCCACTGGTTTCTCACCTTTTCAAATTGTTTACGGGTTGGAAGCAGTCTTGCCTATAGAATGCTAGATGCCATCTCTTAAGTTGGCAGTACACGTATTGCCAGACACTTCACCGCTTGAGGAATGCTTATTATATCTCGAGTAGCTTGATGAGAAACGACGTGATGCATCCTTGGCTAATGAGACTCACAAGCAAAGAGTCAAGTGTTAGTATGATCTGTTCGTTATTCCTCAGATTTTCTCCGAAGGCGACCTTGTCCTAGTTTATGACCAAGATAAGGATCCCCTGGGGGCAGGCAAGTTCAAACCCATGTGGTTCAGACCGTTCATTGTGAAGGAGGTATAACAGAAGGGCTCTTATCGTCTGGTTGACTTTGAAGGGAAAGATTTAGCAGAGCCTAGAAATGGGCTCTACCTCAAGAAGTGTTACTTGTAGGTGGGTCGCCTTGGGTGACTTCTTGTATATATGTATAGTTCTTATACATTTTAGTTTTTGTCTTTTTTTTTATGGACGTGTCGTTTTTATGTCAAATTTTTCACTGTGGAAGATGTTAAGTGAATCGGATGTGTTCGTTGGATTTGTGGATGGTGCTAGCTGACACACTCAGAGGCTTGCTTCTGTAGCTTGGGTAATATTCACACCCTAAGGCCAATTGTTATCTTCTAGAGGTATCTGCTTAGGGGACGCCACAAACAATGTCGTCGAATACAATGTAGTAATAGAATTGCTTCATGACGCTTTGTCGCATGGTATCTCTTACCTTCGGGTCTACTTAGATGCACAATTGTTTGTGCCCTAGTTAAATGGGGTTTACCGCATTTACGATCCTACTCTACATCGACGATTCCTTAGGGTACACCTCTTAGAACGTTGTTTTGATTATATTACATATATCCATGTTCCTAGAAGATTGAATCAAATGACAGATACTCTATTCACTCATGGTTATGTCAAAATATGATGGATGTTTCCCACAAGTCATGACCCTTGAGCACTAGAATATGCCTAAAACATTGAGAGGTTAGGTGTAGTGGTTTGAGAAATTTTTTTCCCTATATTCCTACAATATTTGTACTTCAGGTAAGGCTTGGGTTCCCCCCCTCGACCATAATAAGGAAATTGACCTATGTTGGTCCTGTTCATGGAACTTCAACCAAAGAATCTATGTTTAAGGCCCAAGGTTATTCTTCCCTCCCTTGACCAATGTCAAGGGAATCGAGATATTTTTTCCCTATGATGACTATGGTCAAGGCCTCCATACCCAATTGTGTTGCATGAAACATCTTAATGGCACACATATCCAACTACAATGGCAAAGACCCCCTTGCTAGGGTTCACATCATTGTGCCCAGGTTTTATTCATGGCACTTAGACTCAAGAAGTTTTAAGAAATATAGAGCACATTCTTGTTAGACCTTTAGACAAGTAGTCTTGGTCACAATAGCACATGTTCATTATCAGAATGTGCACACTCTCTAGAGCGCATGTTCTTTTCATTCAATTTTTTTGGGTAAGATTGACAACTTTAATGTAAGTGTTTTATGATTTGGTTCCTTCAACTTCAAGTTTGGAATGACAAACCTCCATTTTTCTGAATGGTTCTCAATATCTCTAAGTTTCATAGTATTTTGTATAGGCTAGTCAAATCCAACATCAATGAAACTACACACACATATAGAGTTGACTACGTTGTTTACTATTTTAATATATTTTTGTCTTGACATGTCAGAATATTAAAACACATACATGTTTTATTACTCATATAAATTTATCTCATTAACCATTTTTAGAAATAGGTATATGTCGCACTAGTATACACTAAGATCTACGATCTAAAAATAAATAAATAAATATTTGACTATGTTAAGACCCTAATACCTTGCACTAATGCATGGCCTGAGAATTTCAAGAATATATTGACTTCCAATATATATATATACACACACACATTTTGAGAAAATAGTCGTGCATAAGAATAATGTGCTCTATAATTCTACATTTTTTTTAAGGAAATTCCATTATTTAGGTACTCAATACCTGCACTAATGGGAACACTTGAAATATATTTTGCATGAAAAATAACATACTATTGTTTAAAAAAATCAAATTTCACACATTTATACACAAATTCTAAGAATATAAATTATATGTATTAAAAAAAAAATCATTGTAAAAGTACCTCAAAACATCCTTTCAAGTTAACATGGTGTTGTTTTTCCATGTTTGCATTGCCACTAACATGTCATGAGAGGCCATCATTAGGTTGCACTCGCTCATATATTTATTGTTTTTTTTCTATGTACAAATAATTTAGTTATTGAATGAAATATTAATTTTCAATTTTTTTTTGTTGTTGAAAAGAAAACAAAATGGAACCCATTCAACACATAAAATAGGATGACAAGGAGAAAAAGGGTTGATTGAAAAGTTTCAGAGTACTTAACGTATTTTTGTTAATTGATATTTCATGTTTGTTGTGA
The DNA here is from genome assembly GCA_010110895.2 of Picea sitchensis. NCBI lineage: Eukaryota > Viridiplantae > Streptophyta > Pinopsida > Pinales > Pinaceae > Picea > Picea sitchensis. The sequence goes on from SNQJ01S0012841.1 coordinate 52,288, forward strand.
TGTATATATTTTAATTGATTTAGAATCATCCATGAATATTTTATAGCATGTGCTTAACATACAAAGAAGAGTCATCCAAACATTTGATTGACATTGGATTACGTATGGGTTGTGAGTATATGTTGGAGTATCAAGTTTTAATTGAACAATCTGTAAGTAGCTATGTTGTTTTACTTCTCTTATTTTATAATTAATAGAATAAAAAGAAACCTTTAACTATGTCTATGCTTTGTCATGGTGTATAAAACTTGCAAGAAACAAAGTATGGAGTGGAGACAACATAAGATATCTTGAGAGACAGAATGAGAAATGGCTTTGAAAGAATGTGTATTGTTTATGAAGTAATTATTGCTATGGTTACTATTTTTTATTTATGTAATCATGTATATTATACTACAAATGAAGATATACTTAGTACACTTTATTTCTTTGTTTGTGGATGGAATATGAAGAGGTGCAATTTCAAACTCAAGCCAATCAAAAAATCATTCTAAATAATCAAAGTACAATACATTATGCAAGTGATGAAGATATGAGGCATGGAAGTAGCTTGAGAAACAACAGTAACTTGAGCAATGACTGGTGATCATCGAAATTGAATGTTACAAGTTGTATATTTGGAATGTTTGTCTGTGAAAATCAAACATGTTGTTTAATGTGGACACATTGTCCCAATTGGATGATGATATCTCTCCAATAACTATAACAATTATTTATTGACATTTTGAATATCGTGGACCTTCATTTTGTCCCATTTTGTATAATGAAGGGTCACTTATTCATATACAATAAAATGAATTTCTTATTCTATTGCATTGTCCATTGCCGTAATATATATATATATATATACATTGCTATAATGAACATAGGTGGAATTAGTTGGTATATTTGTTTAAATGATACAACATATTACTTCAATGACTATATCCAAATGAAATAATTAAAATTAAAAATCAATATTGTTATAAAAAAAAATTGATTTTCTAATGACTATTGGCATTTTGTAAGATAAACAAGAAGTTGCAATTGCATACCTACAACATGGAAAAATTAAATGTTTCAAGATATTGTTGCATTGCATTCCTTTGAAATAAATGATGTATTTTATACATACTTACACATTAGTGCTCTTAACAACAACAAATACACTGCCTCCATCACCGATACTGTTAATGTTGTTGTTATTGTTATCATTATCGTTACAAGAATTTGCAATGTACAAGTTATTATATGCACCAATGCTTTTATGTATTAAGTATGCACTAGGGCTTCACAAAATATATAATACACACCAACACATATCATAAATGTAGTGCACTAGTGTGTATTATTAATATGAATTACCTTATGCTTTTAATATCCATAATACACATTAGGGCAATTGAAACACATAATATGGACTAGTGCATAGTGTATGTATTTTGAGGCATTGATGCATTATAGACATAATCACTATGTTGGTGTGTTTTATTGTTTTAAAATCATCGTGAAAAAAACCTTCAACTTCCTAGAATTTTTAGTTATAGTGAAAATCCATTAAAAGCTCCATGAAAATATCTGGTACCAATAATAGAGGTTTTAGCGAATGTTTTTTTGACAATGTTTCTCACTATTATAACAATAAAAATCTTTGAAAAAACCTCCACTAGAAGGTGTTTTCCTTGTAATGGATCATCTTCAAATGGGAAAAACAAATATACCATGTTTGATACAGGCCAAAATAAAGTTCCAATTGTTTCAACCAACTATTCACTATTTTAGAGTTAACTTGACCATCATACATTGAAATTTCAATCTTTGCTTCATTTGTAAAAGGAATACTGGAAGATGAGTAAAGAGTGTTTTTTTTACATGAGTCTCCAAGATTCTTCACATTTGGAATATTCTTTGTCAACCTTGTGTTCTTCATGCTTAGCCTCTATTGAGTGTTCTTCCTTAGCCTTTAGTACTATCAACTATGTGACCATCTTTGTCAATGAAATAATGATCTACCCTAGCCAAGTAAACCTGAATTATAAGTCCTCCTTTTCATGTTCTCCATGAGTAGTCCCTACCATTGTTGGTTTTCTTCTCCTTTCTAGGCCTTGTAGTAACACTTGTCTACTATTTATGTGTTCACTGTGAGTGTTTACCATACATTTTCTCCACCAAGTATTTCAAACTTGATCTTTGATACCATCTAATTTATAGGTGGTGGGATTATGGTGTGTTTGTCTCATCAACAAAGATACATACTATGGAATCTAAATTAAATATCTTTGTGATTTATAAACCAACTAGAATTATGCTTCTTGTTTTATGCATAAATTGCTTTCAAGACTCTGCTTGTTTGTTTGCTAGAGGTGGCAAGGCCAAATTTGTCTCAATAGTTCTATTTCCTCACTTCTGAGATGCCATATAAACAATAGCACTCTAACATTTTCAATGCCAAAATAAAATAGAATTATTCTATCCAAACCCATTTCTCTATTTTTCAATATAAATGTGCATACACAACACATAAACTAGTTTCCTCTACCTATCATATTTCAACACAATGAACACCAATTTTATTTATGCCTGAAATTTCATCCTAACACTAATATTTATATTTAATTATACACTAGTGTTTGCACACTTACTTATACTGAAAGAGAGGGTGAATCAATATAATACTACTTTTTCTTTTCTTTCAATATTTATCAATGTTACTTTACCAACTATAACTGTTAATGATAAATACACAACCATACAATCCATTGTACACAAAGATTTAATGTGGAAACCCAAATGGGAGAAAACCACAAAAAATTTAGTCTACTTCTTCTTTATTATTGTCCATTCTATTTAGGTAGGGCCCCAATACCTTTTCTTAAAAGAAAAAATGATGACATCGGTGACAAAGATGACTACTCTGTGGTTATGGCTACCGATGAAGATCACCACTTTGTGGTTATGACTAGAGATGAAGATGAAAACTTTGTGGTTATGGATATAGATGAAGATGAAGATGATCGCTTTGTGGCTATGGCTAGAGATGAAGATGAAGATGACCGCTTTATGGCTATGGCTAGAGATGAAGATGAAGATGACCGCTTTGTGGCTTTGGCTAGAGATGAAGATGAAAATGAAATATTTGTGGCTATGGCTAGAGATGAAGATGAAGATGAAAATTTTGTGGCTATGGTTATATATGAATATGAATATGACCACTTTGTGGATATGATTAGAGATGAATATGATTGCTTTGTGTCTGTGGCTAGAGATCCAAAAAAATTGAAAGGACTTCCGAAGGAAGAACCATTATCATGGTTCAAAAAACCATGGCCCATTATGTTCTTTGATTATAATAGAGATTATCTTTCAATACGATATATCGGGAATAACCCATTTACTCATCTATGTCTTGTAAGGACTGAAGTCTCAATATTTTTTTGGCACATATTCAAGTGATGGAAAACAAAGAATATATTTTATGTTTTTACCTAGTGTATTGGTCCTTGGGGAAAAGCTCGAGAAATATAGAGATATTTTAAATACTTCTTGATCATCTGAGGATCCTTATCATAGATGGATCCATACCATGAAAAGAAGAAGAGATTATTTAGGGAATGAATTTTCGAATCAAGTGAAAGCTCTAAGAAATGGATCTCATTGAAAATGTTATCGAAAGGAAAGTGGAATTCTAGAATTCTCAGGGAGAATATTTTACTAAAATGTATGATCCATTCCTCAATGGGGCATTATGTGGAACAATAAACAAACTCGATTCCCCCTAAATGATGAATGATTCAATTATTTCGAATCTTTCAGATTTTGTAGAAGTATCTATGAAAGACTGTAAAGAGGGATTCCAAAAATATCAATTTGGGTATGGTTATATTATAACCCTAATTTGCACCAGACATGCATACATAGCAGCAAGCCATCTTACTTACTATTTTTGCCAAGCCAATACTGAATAATTCTTCTTAAAAAACAAATTTTTGAAGATGTACGCCCACTGCACCACTATTGACTGCATATGTACGCTAGATGCATCACTACTGCCCATGTACATATGCTAGTTGCACCATTACAACCTGCGTATACCCACAAAAGTTGCAAGGGAATACAGGCTTTTAGGTAGTTTTCTAACCAATTGACCGCCCATAGCTCGTCACCCAACCAAATAACTATCTTTTTAGCATATAAAAGAAAGTGTCGGGGTCCCATTTCAAGGAGAAGCATGAAAGCAGTGAAACTCTACCCATTTCCTAATCCCTCCTTGCCCCAAGAATTTGCAGTCACATTGTGAGTTTTGAGCCAGAATTCCCTACTCTTGCCCTTTTCCCTCATCCATAAGCCTATGCCCATTCTCTAGAGAGAAGTGTGAGAGAAGAAGGATATGTGGAAGCAATTGGAGCTTGGTGAAGAGGAGCTCAGGACTGGGTTCGAAGAGCAGTCACCAATCTCGTTCTGTAAGTGACTTTATGAGATTAATATAAAGAAGTACTTTTTTCGTCTCGCCATATGATGTGTTTAATCTGTATGATTGATTTACATTTTTTTATGACATCTAACCCATTAGTTCATATATAGAATGCATGTTCATAGTTTCTTATTTGTCTTTTGGTGACTGCAGGTCGGCCTTGGGAGGATATTTGCAGTCGAGAAGCGACCGAATGCATTGGGATCGACACTGAATGCGAAGTTTAAGGTAAGACTACCGGATCCCTATACTTTGTACTTTATACATGAATGTGGGGTGTTGTCGGGATAGTTTTTAAAAGTAAGAGACTTTAGACGGTTATATCTGCCTATACTTTAGAACCCTAGTGTAGTCCGTAGCAGGGTTTTCCCACTATAGAATAATTGGCGACCGTACTAGGGAACCTCTAGGGTTTTTAGGGGATTTTTGTTTTTTGGATACATTTAATTGGTTTATTTACTGTTTTTTGAGTTTCTTTGTCTTTAAGGGATTTTGGTCTTCCATACCAGTACTCCCTGCCTGGTTTGATTGACTGCTAATTTTTATTTTTAGAGAAGTCACAGAGGTGTACGCGACCTGTAGTGGGTTTTCATGCATACATACACGCCCTACCTTTGGACAGGTCGTGTACATACGTAGGTTGTTGAAGTATCATTTGTGTGCCTATGCCAAGAAAATATTTTTTAAAGAAGAGGCAATCATCCTCTTCCTTGAATGAAGCCATATTTCTTAGGGGATTTCTTGAATTATCCCTGGTCTTTGTTTATTGCAGTCTTTGGCCTAGGTTTGACAACAGTTAGTTTTTTCTTTATCAAGATTTCTTGTGTTTTCTTGATTAGGGTTTCAGACAAGTTGGTTTTTGGTCTCGTCTTGTCTTCACTTTTCCCCCTTTACTTGCTTTAGAAGAAAAGAAAATAATTCATTTTCAAGTTTCTTATTTTGGAGCATAAAAAAAAAAGTTTTTAGTTTCTTGTTTGGTTAAGTAGTTAGGTTAGTTGTTTTT
>SNQJ01S0012841.1:57790-87350 GCA_010110895.2 Picea sitchensis
AATTAAATAATAGATCCTAGGGATTGGGTTATTTACCATGGATGGATTCTATATAAGGATGGAGAAGAAGGAGAGAAGGATATCTCATTTTGTTTGGGCAATATGAGGACAAGGCTAAGAAGAGCTGACATAGTAGTGGATTGAGGGATTGGGGACTCTCAATTGTGAAGACTAAGGGGTTGGTTGGGTGGAGAGTCGTCTCGCACTTTCTATTTTGGTTGGTCAAATCGAATATCAAGGTATCTCTACATTTATGGAATCACTATATTAAATTTACGTTGTTTCTAGGTAAGTTACTCACCACATACTCCTTGTAAGTTATGAAATATTGAATCATGTATCTCTATTTTATCAAATCTAGTTTGTAAATGTGGTGTTTATCTATGTGTTTAGATTCGTTAGATTTAGGGTTATGACACAAAGGACACTCTATGTTCCTTTTTCTAGTACTATTATTAACTGGCCATGGTATATAATTTAGATTAATATTTATTCTCATAAAAAAATGATAGCATCAAATATTCATATTTAAAATGAACAAACAAGACTCGTATAAACTCTTATTCATAAATATTATATTTATTTATATTATATAAATATTTACCATGTTTCTTTCCATTCACTTTCTTGAAAATATAATACATATATGTTTTCTATGGATTTTCTAATCAAATTTCCATCCACTGTCAATTATAGAATGCTTATTGTCACTCACAGTTATGTCAAAATATGATGGATGTTTCCCACAGGTCATGACCCTTGAGCACTAGAAGATGCCTAAAACATTGAGAGGTTAGGTGTAGTGGTTTGAGGAATTTTTTTCCCTATATGCCTACAATATTTGTACTTCGAGTAAGGCTTGGGTTCCCCCCCTCAACCATAATAAGGAAATTAACCTATGTTGGTGTTGTTCATGGCACTTCAACCTAAGAATATATGTTTAAGGCCCAAGGTTATTCTTCCCTCCCCTGACCAATGTCAAGGGCCTTGAGATATGTTTTCCCTATGATGACTATGGTGAAGGCCTCCATACCCAATTGTGTTGCATGAAACATCTTAATGGCACACATATCCAACTACAATGGAAAAGACCCCCTTGCTAGGGTTCACATCATTGTGCCCAGGTTTTATTCATGGCGCTTAGGCTCAAGAAGTTTTAAAAAATATAGAGCACATTATTGTTAGACCTTTAGACAAGTAATCTTGGTCACAATAGCACATGTGCATTATCGGAACATGCACACTCTCTAGAGCGCGTGTTCTTTTCATTCAATTTTTTTGGGTAAGATTGACAACTTTAATGTATGTGTTTTATGATTTGGTTCCTTCGAATTAAGGTTTGGAATGACAAACCTCCATTTTTCTGAATGGTTCTCAATCTCTCTATGTTTCATAGTATTTTGTATAGGCTACTCAAATCCAACATCAATGAAACTACACACACATATAGAGTTGACTACATTGTTTACTATTTTAATATATTTTTGTCTTGACATGTAAGAATATTAAAACACATACATGTTTTATTACTACTATAAATTTATCTCCTTAACCATTTTTAGAAATAGTTATATGTCGCACTAGTATAGACTAAGATCTACAATCTAAAAATAAATAAAAAATTATTTGACTATGTTAAGACCATAATACCCTGCACTAATGCATGGCCTGGGAATTTCAAGAATATATTGACTTCCAATATATATATATATATATATATATATATATATATATATATATATATATTGAGAAAATAGTCGTGCATAAGAATAATATGCCATATAATTCTACAATTTTTTTAAGGAAATTCCATTATTTAGGTACTCAACACCTACACTAATGGGAACACTTGCAATATATTTTGCATGAAAACTAACATACTATTGTTTAAAAAAAACAAATTTCACATATTTATACACAAATTCTAAGAATAAAAATTATATGTATTCAAAAAAATTCATTGTGAAAGTACCTCAAATCATCATTTCAAGTTAACATGGTGTTTTTTTTCCATGTTTGCATTGCCACTAACGTGTCATGAGAGGCCATCATTAGGTTGCACTCACTCATATATTTATTGATTTTTTTCTATGTACAAATAATTTAGTTATTGAATGAAATATTAATTTTCAATTGTTTTTTTCGTTGCTGAAAAGAAAACAAAATGGAACCCATTCAACACATAAAATAGGATGACAAGGAGAAAAAGGGTTGATTGAAAAGTTTCAGAGTACTTAATGTATTTTTGTTAATTAATATTTCATGTTTGTTGTGGTGTATATATTTAATTGATTTAGAATAATCCATGAATATTTTATAGCATGTGCTTAACATACAAAGAAGAGTCATCCAAACATTTGATTGACATTGGATTACATATGGGTTGTGAGTATATGTTGGAGTATCAAGTTTTAATTGAACAATATGTAAGTAGCTATGTTGTTTTACTTCTCTTATTTTATATTTAATAGAATAAAAAGAAACCTTTAACTCTGTCTATGCTTTGTCATGGTGTATAAAACTTGCAAGAAACAAAATATGGAGTGGAGCCAACATTAGATATCTTGAGAGACAGAAGGAGAAATGGCTTCGAAAGAATGTGTTTTGTTTATGAAGTAATTATTGCTATGGTACTATTTTTTATTTATGTAATCATGTATATTATACTACAAATGAAGATATACTTAATACACTTTATTTCTTTGTTTATAGATGGAACATGAAGAGGTGCAATGTCAAACTCAAGACAATCAACAAATCATTCTAAATAATCAAAGTAGAATACATTATGGAAGTGATGAAGATATGAGGCATGCAAGTAGCTTGAGCAACAATAGTAACTTGAGCAATGATTGGTGATCATCAGAATTGAATGTTACAAGTTGTATATTTTGGAATGTGTCTATGAAAATCAAACATGTTGTTTAATGTGGACATATTGTCCCAATTGGATGATGATATGTCTCCAATAACTATAACAATTATTTATTAACATTTTGAATATCGTGGACCTTCATTTTGTCCCATTTTGTATAATGAGGGGTCTCTTATTCATATACAATAAAATAAATTTCTTATTCTATTGCATTGTCCATTGTCGTAATATATATATATATATATATATATTGCTATAATGAACATAGGTGGAATTAGTTGGTATATTTGTTTAAATGATACAACATATTACTACAATGACTATATCCAAATGAAATAATTAAAATTAAAAATCAATATTGTTATAAAAAAATATTTGATGTTCTAATGACTATTGACATTTTGTAAGATAAACAAGAAGTTGTAGTTGCATACCTACAACATGGAAAAATTAAATGTTTCAAGATATTGTTGCATTGCATTCCTCTGAAATAAATGATGTGTTTTATACATACTTACACATTAGTGCTCTTAACAACAACAAATGCACCACCTCCTTCACCAATACCGTTAACGTCGTTGTTATTGTTATCATTATTGTTACAAGAATTTGCAATGTACAAGTTATTATATGCACCAATGCTTTTATGTATTAAGTATGCACTAGGGATTCACAAATATATAATACACACCAACACATATCATAAATGTAGTGCACTAATGTGTATTATTAATATTAATTACCTTATGCTTTTAATATCCATAATACACATTGGGGCAATTAAAACACATAATATGGACTAGTGCATAGTGTATGTATTTTGAGGCATCGATGCATTATAGACATAATCACTATGTTGGTGTGTTTTATTGTTTTAAAATCATAATGAAAAAAACCTCTTCTAGAACCTTCAACTGCCTAGAATTTTTAGTTATAGTGAAAATCCATTAAAAGCTCCATGAAAATCTCTGGTACCAATAATAGAGGTTTTAGCGAATGTTTTTTTGACAATGTTTCTCAATGTTATAACAATAAAAACCTTTGCAAAAACCTCCACTAGAAGGTGTTTTCCTTGTAATGGATCATCTTCAAATGGGAATAACAAATATACCATGTTTGATACAAGCCAAAATAAACTTCCAATTGTTTCAACCAACTATTCACTATTTTAGAGTTAACTTGACCATCATACATTGAAATTTCAATCTTTGCTTCAATTGTAAAAGGAATACTGGAAGATGAGTAAAGAGTGTTGTTTTTACATGAGTCTCCAAGCTTCTTCACATTTGGAATATTCTTTTTCAGCCTTGTGTTCTTCATGCTTAGGCTCTATTGAGTGTTCTTCCTTAGCCTTTAGTACTATCAACTATGTGACCATCTTTGTCAATGCAATAATGATCTACCCTAGCCAAGTAAACCTGAATTATAAGTCCTCCTTGTCATGTTCTCCATGAGTAGTCCCTACAATTGTTGGTTTTCTTCTCCTTTCTAGGCCTTGTAGTATCACTTGTCTATTATTTATGTGTTCACTGTGAGTGTTTACCATACATTTTCTCCACCAAGTATTTCAAACTTGATCTTTGATACCATATAATCTATAGGTGGTGGGATTATGGTGTGTCTATATCATCAACAGAGATACATACTATGGAATCTAAATTAAATATCTTTGTAATTTATAAACCAACTAGAATTATGCTTCTTTTTCTATGCATAGATTGGCTTCAAGACTTTCCTTGTTTGTTTGCTAGAGGTGTCAAGGCCAAATATGTCACTATAGTTCTATTTCCTCACTTATGAGATGCCATATAAACAATAGCACTCTAACTTTTTCAATGCCAAAATAAAATAGAATTATGCTATGCAAACCCATTTCTCTATTTTTCAATATAAATGTGCATACACAACACATAAACTAGTTTCCTCTACCTATCATCTTTCAACACAATGAATAACAATTTTGTTTATGCCTGAAATTTCATCCTAACACTCATATTTATATTTAATTATACACTAGTGTTTGCACACTTATACTGAAAGAGAGGGTGAATCAATATAATACTACTTTTTCTTTTCTTTCAATATTTATCAATGTTACTTTACCAACTATAAATTTTAATGATAAATACAAAACCATACAATTCATTGTACACAGAGATTTAATGTGGAAACCCAAATGGGAGAAAACTACAAAAACTTTAGTCTACTTCTTCTTTATTATTGTCCATTCTATTTAGGTAGGGCCCCATTACCTTTTCTTAAAAGCAAAAATGATGACATCGGTGACAAAGATGATTGCTCTGTGGTTATGGCTAGCGATGAAGATGACCACTCTATGGTTATGACTAGAGATGAAGATGAAAATTTTGTGGTTATGGATATAGATGAAGATGAATATGATCGATTTGTGGCTATGGCTACAGATGAAGATGAAGATGACCGATCTATGGCTATGGCTAGAGATGAAGATGAAGATGACCGCTTTGTGGCTTTGGCTAGAGATGAAGATGAAAATGAAATCTTTGTGGATATGGATAGAGATGAAGATGAAGATGAAAAATTTGTGGCTATGGTTATATATGAACATGAATACGACCACTTTGTGGATATGATTAGAGATGAAGATGATCGCTTTGTGTCTGTGGCTATAGATCCAAAAAAATTGAAAGGACTTCCGAAGAAAGAACCATTGTCATGGTTCAAGAAACCATGGCCCAATATGTTCTTTGATTATAATAGAGATTATATGTCGATATGATATATCGGGAATAACCCATTTACTCATATAGGTCTTGTAAGGACCGAAGTCTCAATATGTTTTTGGCACATATTCAAGTGATGGAAAACAAAGAATATGTTTTATGTTTTTACCTAGTTTATTGGTCCTTGCGGAAAAGCTCGGGAAATATAGAGATATTTTAGATACTTCTTGATCATATGAGGATCCTTATCATAGATGGATCCATACCATGAAAATAAGAAGAGATTATTTAGGGAATGAATTTTCAGATCGAGTGAAAGCTCTAAGAAATGGATCTCTTCTTGAAAATGTTATCAAAAGGAAAGTGGAATTCTCCAATTCTCCGGGAGAATATTTTACTAAAATGTATGATCCATTTTTTAATGGGGCATTCTGTGGAACAATAAACAAACTCGATTCCCCCTCAATGATGAATGATTCGATCATTTCGAATCTTTCAGATTTTGTAGAGGGATTCCAAAAAGATAAATTTGGGTATGGTTATGTTATAACACTAATTTGCACCAGACATGCATACCTAGCAGCATGCAATCTTACTTACTATTTTTGCCAAGACAATACTGAATAGCTCTTCTTAAAAACCAAATTTTTGAAGATCTACATGCACTGCACCACTAATTCCCACGTATGTATGCTAGATGCATCACTACATCCCACGTACATATGTTAGCTGCACCATTATAGCCCACATATACCCACAAAAGTTGCAAGGGAATACGGGCTTTTAGGTAATTTCGTAACCAATTGACCACCCATAGCCCGTCACCCAACCAAATAAATATCTTTTTGGCATATAAAATAAGGTGTCGGGGTCCCATTTCAAGGAGAAGCATGAAAGCAGTGAAACTCTACCCATTTCCTAATCCCTCCTTGCCCCAAGAATTTGCAGCCACATTGTGAGTTTTGAGCCAGAATTCCCTATTCTTGTCCTTTTTCCTCATCCATAAGCCTATGCCCATTCTCTAGAGAGAAGTGTGAGAGAAGAATGATACGTGGAAGCAGTTGGAGCTTGGTAAAGAGGAGCCCAGGACCGGGTTTGAGGAGCAGTCGTTGATCTCATTTTGTAAGTGACTTTATGAGATTAATATAAAGAAGTACTTTTGTCGTCCCACCCTATGATGTGTTTAATCTGTATGATTGATTTACATTTTGTTATGACATCTAACCCATTAGTTCATATATAGAATGCATGTTCGTAGTTTCTTGTTTTTATTTTGGTGAATGTAGGTCAGCCTTGGGAGGATATTTCCAGTCGAAAAGCGACCGAGCGCATTGGGATCGACACCAGACGTCGAGTTTAAGGTAAGACTACCAGATCCCTATACTTTGTAATTTATACATGAATGTGGGGTGTTGTCGGGATAGTTGTTAAAAGTAGGAGACTTTAAACGGTTAGCTCTGCCTGCACTTTAGAACCCTAGTGTAGTTCGTAGGGGGTTTTCCCACTATAGAAGAATTGGCGACCGTACTGGGGAACCTCTAGGGTTTTTAGGGGATTTTTTTTTTTGGGGTATCTTTAATTGGTTTATTTACTATGTTTTGAGTTTCTTTGTCTTTAAGGGATTCTGGTATTCCATACCAGTACTCCCTTCTTGGTTTGCTTGACTGTTAATTTTTCTTTTTAGAGAAGTCACAGAGGTGTACGCGGCTTGCAGTGAGTCTGCACGCATACATACACGCCCTACCTTTGGACAGCCTGTGTACATACGCAGGCTACTGAAGTATCAGTTGCGTCACTGTGTCAGGAAAATATTTTTTAAAGAAGAGGCAGTCATCCTCTTCCCTGAATGAAGCCATATTTCTCAGGGGTTTTCTTGATTTAGCCATGGTCTCTATTTCTTGCAGTTTTTGGCCTAGGTCTGACAACAGTTAGTTTTTTCTTTATCAAGATTTCTTGTGTTTTCTTGATTAGGGTTTGAGACAAGTTTTGTGAGTTTTTCTGATCAACTTGTTTAGTATTGTCAGTAACTCTCTGCAAGCTGCAGTAGACCAGAAGTTGGTTTTTGGTCTCGTCTTGTCTTCACTTTTCCCCTTTTACTTGATTTAGAAGAAAATAAAATAATTCATTTTCAAGATTCTTATTTTGGAGCATAAAAAAAAAGAAGTTTTCAGTTTCTTGTTTGGTTAAGTAGTTAGGTTAGTTGTTTTTTCGGGAAGAAGAGTGCTTTGTTAAGTTCTTTATTGAATAATTAGGACTTTAAGTAGCTCAAAGTCAAGCGAAATTCAGTTTTGAGTTTTTATTTTAAAATATCTTAGAGAGAAAAGTTAGTTAGAAAAGTTAAAAAAAAAATGTAAATATATATATATATATATATTGAAAGTATCAAAGTACATAGGTGGGCGCAAGTGCCTCAAAAAATAATGAGTCTGGTATATAACATGGGGCTTATGCCCTAAAAAATATACAAAGATTGCCCTCGACATGTAAAAGGTCCACCCTAAGCTAAGCATGAGGCCGATTGGCCCTGCCATAGTGGACTACAATGTTTTCCAAACGCCGAAATAGCTGGACCTAGGTCCATGGCACCCCAACAACATGAGACTGCATAGATGGTGGGAGATCCTCGATCTCGGCCATAGGCACAGTACGAGTGAGTGCGGACAGGTTCTTCTCCACTCGTCTCAAAACTCTCTTAGCCTCTCCGGATGGAGGTACCCCCGCTACTACTATTGGTCCGATGGTCGCTACTGCTGCCTCTGGTCATGGACGGCGCCTGCTCTATGAAAAATCAGTTGGACGCACTGCTTCCACATCTGTACATAACAGATACATAGTTGTCAGATGCTCTGGTACACATAAAAATTGATATATATATAAAATAAATCAAAAATTAAAAAACTTATAAAAAAATCAAAACGTACCTAATTCTCCTCGCTCTGCTCCAAGAGGTACGGGAATGTCAGGATCTTTGGAGAAGTTGATCCTGACATAGAGGTAGTCCTCTATAGTCGGAATCTGCCAAGACCACCAATCAAAAAATATATCATCGAAGGCCTCGATGGTCCTCCCTCCCTCTTGTCGTGGAAATAATTTTGCCCACCTGCACACTGCTGGGAAGGAGGCCATGTGCCCCCATATTGTCTCTCGGGGACTAAGACTGGGTACCCCCTTGAAGAATAAAGAGAAAAGAACAGTCTCAAACCCAGAGTTCTTGTTGTTCCGCCCATGACACTCTGTGAGATGTCTCTTCATGCACTCTAGCATGGTTGTACTCTAATCAAACACGTGTGCATTTAAGCATTGTACTAAACAATGCATATGCACCCCGGAGGCCTGATGTAAAGCCGCAGATCCAGTGATATTCCCAATAAGTAAAACTATCACTTTTAGTGATAGGTTGGTGATTTTGTGGATCGGTACCTGGGAACCCACTTTATCTGTTCTGGCCTCACAGTGTTGTTCGATCAACTTGGAAATGGCGTGAGGCCTAGAGGGAAAAGCACGAAGGTTGATTGGTTCCCCTCTCCTCGAGAGGCCAACTAGAAAATAAATATCTTTAGTCGTTGGAGTCAATGACTATCCCTCAAGCATAAAAGCCTCTGCATCTGGGTTTTAGTAATCCACCAAGTCATTCCTCAGCCTGGGTTGTGCCCGCATGAGTGGACACTGAAATAATTTCCACAACCCGCATTGTTTTAATGCGACGAGAGAAGCAGGGTCTTCCTCGACCATGGAATCAATGTTGTAATGCTCTCTCTCTCTCCAATGGACATACATTCTTCAAAATGACAAGTTCAAAGGAGATTCAAATGATGCATTTTTAAATTTTTCATATGTTTGAGGATGTACGCGGGCTGTATTGGGGACAGTCGCGTATGTACGCGAGAAAAATTTTCTATTCCCGTGTGCATACACGAGTTATGCTTGGAAAACCCACGTACATGCAGGGCCGACCTTTTTAAAGGTGTGCGCCCCTCCAAAAAACAAAAAGAAATAAAAAACGAAAGATTGGAAATGCAGGAGGGACTATTTTATACTTACTTGGTCCAAGCGGAAGTTTGTTTCGTCCACTGAAGCTCCCGGAATCAACTTCTTTCACAAAGGGGTGTTTTTGGATTTTTGGTCAATTCTCAATTTGCAATGGTGATAATGAGCTGCCAGCTTCTATTTATAGACTTTTTGGCCCTTTTTTGTCATTTTTTGACCCCCGTTGCCGTTTTTTCTGGCTTGAAAATCATGTAATATGTTTTTTGAGTTTTTCATTGGATGTTACGGTATACTTTGCTTTTGGTTCAATGAACGTTTTGGGAGTTGGGACACTTTTAAGGTCCTTTGGTGAATTTTTTTTCCAACTTTGTGCATTTAAGTTAGGATTCCACCTCCACTTGTTGCACCTCGTTGTCTTTTTCACTTTACCATAGGATCGACCCCACCGAATTGCGACACAGAACCGTCATTGCTTCTCTAGAAGTGTCATAATTTAGTGGTAGAGCCTACCCTCACATGGATTCCCTAGGTAGATTATGGTTGCATTTTGGTGTCCATGCCATCGCTAATGACTATAGGCTCAGAAGTCCTTTTAGTCTTGTCTTGATTACGAGTTTGAGCCTTCACATGTTTGATATATTATCACTCTTGGCCTCACCCTTGGGACTCCCAAAAAATAAATGAGTCTTCTTTTAAGCCCTTTTTCAGACCTTGTAAACATGAAAAGATTGTCGAGTGATCTTGTTTCCCTTCACGCTCGCCAAACTAAAATTTGAAGGCACGTCTGTTTGGCAGTAGTTTATCCCTTTTTCGGTTCGGATGGTCAATTGTACGAATAAAGGTATACGCTAGGAACTTCGGTTCATTAGAACATTATTCTCAGGTATAAGTTTAACCCTTTTTTAGGCCCGAGGGACTAAATTTACGAAAAAGGAACCCCCACGGAGTCCATAGTTAAGCTCTTTTCAGACTCCCTAAAAGTGAAAATATCGTCGAGTGAGCTTGTTTCTTCACACTCGTTAAAGCAGTTTGGAAGAACATCCATTACGGATTCCATAGTTAAGCTCTTTTCAGACTCCTTAAAATTGAAAAGATCGTTGAGTGACCTTGTTCTTTCACACTCGTTAATTGGTTTAGAAAAACATCTACTAGCATGAGTTTACCCCTTTTTCTAGCCTATAGATTAAGGAGGAAAAAGGTACACCTCGGGAGATTCGTCTCGTCGGGAGATTTATCCTTAGTAAATTTTACCTTTTTCGGGCTAAGGAGACTAAATCTAGAAAAAGGCAGCGAGTCCATAGTTAAGCTCTTTTCAGACTCTTTAAAATTGAAAAGATTGTCGAGTGATCTTGTCTTTATCACACTCGTTAAAATGGTTTTGAACAGACGTCTTTTCGGTGCTAACTTATCCCTTTTTCAAATCGATTAGACTATCTTCGAAAAAGGTACCCTAGTGGAGTCTTCTTTTGCGTTTTTTCAGACTCTCTAAAAATGAAAAACCACCGAGCTTACCTTCTCTGGGCTCGTTTAAAATTACATTGAACGACGTTATCATTGTGTCCTATTAATCGCATTTTCATTCCTGCGTATTTGGCCTAATGTCGAATCCATGTGGCTCTCAACTGAACCTTTGAAGCATGCCTTATATGCAAGCCTTGTAGCACTTTACCTCTGCATCTTGTTACCTTGACCCACGGAGGAATTTTCGTGAGTGTCCTTTTCCTGCACATGTTTCCTTTCTCTGAGCATTAGTGTGTTCCTCACGCTTGGAACTAGTATGTTTGCAACACTCATTCCTCCTTTGTAATGTAGCATTCTTTTATTCTTTTTCAAGATTTCAAAATATTGAAAAAGACAAAAAAAAACAAATATACCCCAAAAAGAGGATGGGAAAAGTATTTTCTTTTTATGGCAGCACAATGAGTCGCCCTTGGACAAAGCACATCCTTCTGTTTGCTCGTCAAGATCTAGGATTTAATATGACTTTAGGGAGTTGTTCTCATAACATAGAGTTGTGTCCTCCTCCGTTTGGTTATTCTTCCAAACATATGGAGAGTTTGTGTTGCCTCCTGCATCATGAACTTATATCAATGTCATGTTGCCTGAGTCTCATCATTCATCGTGATATTGTCCAAGGGAAGTTTTACCCAACTTGAGTCAGCCTTTCTACAGTTTGTCTCTTGTTGTCATTCCCGACCATCTCGAAATTCCAATCAAAGTCTTTGTTCAAAATCAATGAAGTTCTCTACCTGATCACCGAGATCCTCTTGTCTGTTCCCCGACAAACCGTCGAAGACATCTGGGTAGTGAATATGTAAACTCACATTACACTCCTACCTGAGTTTTGAAGATCTTGAAGTTGTCGCTCGAGCTCTGAAGACCTCATCTCCAGCAATCAGGCGTCGCTAGATTCTTGAAGATGGATATTATTCATGTATATCTTTTGATTTTGAGATGTAGATCCACCATGTATTTTTCGCGGATACACTTTATATAGTTATATGACATAGATATGCAGTGTATTTGATTGGAAGCCATGATTTATTTCATCCCGAGCATGGGTATGCCCGCCTCAGTGAGACAATTGTTATTTTGCAGATGGCACCTCCCGAACTCTGGTCCCGGGCTCACTCGCTTCGTACATTGGTAAAGATTTGTAATGTATTTTGGCCATCAGATGCTATTCAGACCTCACACATTAGGGGGCATCTGTTATAACCCTAATTTGCACCAAACATGCATATCTAGTAGCAGACCATCTTACTTACTATTTTTTCCAAGTCAATATTGAATAACTCTTATTAAAAGGCAAATTTTTGAAGATGTACGCGCCCTGCACCACTATTGCCTGCATATGTACACTATATGCATCACTACTTTCCACGTATGTATGCTAGCTGCACCATTACAACCTTCATATACCCACAAAAGTTGCAAAAAATAAAAAGTTGCAAGGGAATACGGGTTTTTGGGTAGTTTCCTAACCAATTGACCACCCATAGTCCGTCACCCAACCAAATAACTATGTTTTTGGCATATAAAGGAAAGTGTTGGGGTCCCATTTCAAGGAGAAGCATGAAATCAGTGAAACTCTACCCATTTCCTAATCCCCCCTTGCCCCAAGAATTTGCAGCCACATTGTGACTTTTGAGCCAGAATTCCCTATTCTTGCACTTTTTCCTCATCCATAAGCCGATGACCATTCTCACCATTGCTTTCTTGAATTATGTCGGGATCATATTTGAGTGGGTGCAACTGATGATGTTTTCCTCTGAATTGGTGCTTGTCTTGCAAGATCCACACATGAGATTTTGGGTGAAAGAACAATGGCATGTGAATTTTATAAGGCCTTTTTTTTGCATGCTCTAGTGTAGTTGGTAATGTAGCGGCTACGTGAAGATGGCACTGAGCGAAAGTGTGTGTATAACAATGTGCTAAGTGTTATTATTATTTTTTATGTGCAGACCCCACTTGGTACTGATGAGCCAATGCTTCATTACATGCCTCAACATTTCTCTTAAATACAAGATCCCTAGAAGAAGAGTGGGTGTGTCCAATGCACTCTATCTGATTAACTGCTCCAACTAAGAACGGATTCCTATGCAAATTATTTTTCCCCGCTATACTGTATTTGTAAGAATTTTGTTTGGCTGAAGATTTCTCAATAATCTGTTTGGAAAAAGAGGATTTTCTAGGAAAAGTGTTATAATATGATGGCACTTGTGTTGGAGTACATAACCTGTTGGCAAAGACTACTGGAACAAAAACCTGTTTGGGCATAAGAAATGTTGGAGATGCACAAGGAAAAGATGAAGGTGGAGTAGGGCCTGAATTGAGAAGTTGGTCAGTTTGGCATGCTATCACATCAACCTCTTGGGGAGTGAGGAAGTATGAAGGGGCATTGGGAAAATAGGCTTCTGAAATGAGATCAATGGTGTGCTCAACATAGCAATATGGGGGCAGTCTCGTGGGTTGGGGAAAGGCATTGAAAACTTTTGGGAGTGGGGAAGCCATGTCTTGAGGTGTTGGGTTGGTTAGATGGTCTGGTTTAATGGGGCACACCAATCATGGGGAACAATATTTGTTTAGATTTACTTGCTTAATGGTTGCTTGTCTGGTCAAAGGATGTGTGGAGTGAGGGGTAGAGGAGGTCAAAACGTACGTGCGTCCCTCATGTTGCAGGTGGTATTTATGGAATTTAGCATGATAAACAACGTTTTGGTCCTATTGGTAGGGGATTATAAGTAACAGGTCAACACAATCTAAAGGAGAAACATCACGCATCACAGTATAATGGAAAGCGAGAATAGCGAAGGTCATTGCACAACACCGGGAGACAGTGAGGCGTGGGCCTTCCTTTTGTACCCATATGAGATGATATGGTTCAGGGTGCAGAGTAGTTGGGAGTTGCAGGCATTGGACCAAGTCCTGGGAGATGAGGTTATTTTGGCTTCTGTTGTCTAGGATGAGAGTATCCAATTCATGCTTAATTTGACAATTGTGGGTAAACATGGCCACACGAGAGGCATCATGTTCATTGGTGGTCATCAAAATTAGAGATGGGTTAACATCTGTAGGATTTTCGAGAGAAAAAACTTCAGGAGGGTCAAGGGAATCATACTAAGTGACCTATGAAAAATTATTTGTGTTTGGGTGAAGATTCTAAAGTTCCCGACAGTCGACAGAAGCATGCGAGTTGGTCTCGTGGAAAGTACACCAAGGCGTCGTTTTAGGTGTGGAGGTGGAAGTAGGGGTAACCTGAGAAGGTCCAATAGTAGAAGGGTCATATTTGAGTTGGGGTGAGTGAATTCAAGGAGCCACTTTACGCTCGATCACCAAGGGCCCAAGAAAGGCCTTGTCCAAGGAAGAAATCTCAAACAAATCAACTTTGTGATGGATGCTTAGCAATAATCCAGAATTGAAATTGATAATCAATACCTCTTCTGGATCGGTGATGTGGAGTTGGATGCGCAGTTTGAATAAGATTTTGATGTATCCATGTACAGACTAATTGGCCAGTTGTTGGAGCTGCAACCATCTAACAAGGAGGTTCTGGCAATAGCCCGATGGGTAAAAGGACTCTCTGAGAGCCTCACAGAATCCATCCCACATCGTAATGTGTGGTGTCTATGTCTCGAATGGGTTGCATCTATCCATGAACCAGGAATAAATCTCTAGTTAAATGTCCCACCATGTCTTTGATATTCCCTCTAATTGCAGACCGATGATATGAAGCTTCATGTCTTCCGTCATCTCAGGACATGTACGAAAGTATGTGGAAATGCTTCGAAGCCAAGATTCAAAATTCTCACCATTCATTTGTCCAAAAAACTTTAGTAATTGAAAGTGTGTATCGCGCTACATGGTTGTTGGATATTTGCATTGTAGCAGATGGAGTAGCTCCTAGAGAGACATCGTTAAATCCTGAATTGGAGTTTTGGAAGTGGATGCAAAATCCTCTATAGATGAATCTCTTCGTGGCGACATTATTTTCATTCACCACGAATGTCTATTTGTCACTAGATGCTAGAGAATGGTGAAAGATGAACATGCTGGAAGCCCTGACGAGGGCACAATGGAAGTCCTGAGAGGGACATCTGGCTCTGGGAAAAAATAATTGTTGGATGGCCTCTCTTTTGAATTCTGTGGTTGAGAAGAAGTTGGCTTGGATCCAGGCTCTGATACCAATTGATCCACAATTTTGTACGCAAAATTTAAAATGCAACAACATAATAGACTTGCATACAAGAATAAAACGTTGCACATTAAAAAATACATAAAGAATGAAAAAGAGAACAATATTGGAATTGAGAAGTAAATGACCATCTCTTGTATTTTCAGCAAGAAGACACCCTTTTTATCAGATTGGGTGATTTTTGTTTTTAGCAACAATAAGAGATTTTATTTATTTATTTATGACTGACAAGCGTTGTTTCCAATTATTAATAATTGACTTAACTAAACTTCAAACAAAAACTATGGAGCACCTTGTTTTACTGGACTGACGGAGGATTTTTATTAAGTAACTGCCTAACGAAACTTACATGCTAATTATTTATTAGGAAACTATGATACGTCCTCATGTTGACTGGTGAAGGAAGATGAACACCCTCTCTGGTGGCCGAGGTGTATACCATATGTGACGATTGATAAATGAATATTACAAATACTTTACAATGGTACCTATACAGTGGTGATGAAAATGGTGTTGTATTCTCATGATGACATGTGAGATTTAACACATCGATTATTTCTTTAAGATGTTTATATTATGACTAATGCATTGATTTCATGTTGTGAGGTGGTGATTTTTAGGAAATCCACCAATGGTCGAGATGGACGGTTTATTTGATGATATCATGGGAGCTCATAACTAGAAAGGAGAATATTACAAATAACATGTCATGGGATGGGTAAAACTCAATATGCTACTTATTCTAGTAATTCTTATGCCTTATATTATAGTTTTGATGCCAAAGTCCTAAACAATGGCTGAAGTGTTTCTTTCCTCTGGTGTTGTGGGATTGGAGTTCTATGTCTGGCACTATACCTGGTATTTGTGGAGGTAGTTGAGATCAACCTTTCAAGATGTCTGGTGTATGTGAGTACTGGACCATATGCCTACTTGGGAAATTTAGGTCTCGAGCCTTGGGGCTCCAAATAGATCGATAGTCTTTAAGCATGGTTCCAAAAGTCAAGAATAAAAGCTGGAGAGTACTCACGCTTCCTTGGTGTTGTGATGTGGACTATCGATGCATGTTGCGGTCACTTGGGTGGATTTATACTAGTCAAGTAGAGGGTTTTGTGGAAGATATGGGAGCTAACAGAGGGTGTTGTGGAGGATACAACAAGCTAATTAAAAACCTATAAGTAACATAATCAAAGTTAACTTCGGGATGAAGTTCCTTGAAGTGGGGGAGTATGTCATGCCCCATATTATTATTGTTTTATAAATAATAAAAATAAATAAGTATAATAATTATCCTAAAGGGGTTATAATAATTACTTATTATGGATAATTGGATAATAAAAGAAAATTATAAAATAAGTAACGAAAAATTGATGGAGAAACCCTAAAATATAAAAAACAATTAAATAATAGATCCTAGGGATTGGGTTATTTACCATGGATGGATTCTATATAAGGATGGAGAAGAAGGAGAGAAGGATATCTCATTTTGTTTTTGCAATATGAGGACAAGGCTAAGAAGAGTTGGCATAGTAGTGGATTGAGGGATTGGGATCTCTCAATTGTGAAGACTAAGGGGTTAGTTGGGAGGAGAGTCGTCCCGCACTTTCTATTTTGGTTGGTCAAATCGAAGATCAAGGTATCTCTACATTTATGGAGTCACTATATTAAATGTACGTTGTTTCTAGGTAAGTTACTCACCACATACTCCTTGTAAGTTATGAAATATTGAATCACGTATCTCTATTTTATCAAATCTAGTTTGTAAATGTGGTGTTTATCTATGTATTTAGATTCGTTAGATTTAGGGTTATGACACAAAGGACACTCTATGATCCTTTTTCTAGTACTATTATTAACTGGCCATGGTATATAATTTAGATCAATATTTATTCTCATATAAAAATTATAGCATCAAATATTCATATTTAAAATGAACAAACAAGACTCGTATAAACTCTTATTCATAAATATTATATTTATTTATATTATATAAATATTTACCATGTTTCTTTCCATTCACTTTCTTGAAAATATAATACATATATGTTTTCTATGGATTTTCTAATCAAATTTCCATCCACTGTCAATTATAGAATGCTTATTNTTCATAAATATTATATTTATTTATATTATATAAATATTTACCATGTTTCTTTCCATTCACTTTCTTGAAAATATAATACATATATGTTTTCTATGGATTTTCTAATCAAATTTCCATCCACTGTCAATTATAGAATGCTTATTTTCACTCATGGTTATGTCAAAATATGATGGATGTTTCCCACAAGTCATGACCCTTGAGCACTAGAATATGCCTAAAACATTGAGAGGTTAGGTGTAGTGGTTTGAGAAATTTTTTTCCCTATATTCCTACAATATTTGTACTTCAGGTAAGGCTTGGGTTCCCCCCCTCGACCATAATAAGGAAATTGACCTATGTTGGTCCTGTTCATGGAACTTCAACCAAAGAATCTATGTTTAAGGCCCAAGGTTATTCTTCCCTCCCTTGACCAATGTCAAGGGAATCGAGATATTTTTTCCCTATGATGACTATGGTCAAGGCCTCCATACCCAATTGTGTTGCATGAAACATCTTAATGGCACACATATCCAACTACAATGGCAAAGACCCCCTTGCTAGGGTTCACATCATTGTGCCCAGGTTTTATTCATGGCACTTAGACTCAAGAAGTTTTAAGAAATATAGAGCACATTCTTGTTAGACCTTTAGACAAGTAGTCTTGGTCACAATAGCACATGTTCATTATCAGAATGTGCACACTCTCTAGAGCGCATGTTCTTTTCATTCAATTTTTTTGGGTAAGATTGACAACTTTAATGTAAGTGTTTTATGATTTGGTTCCTTCAACTTCAAGTTTGGAATGACAAACCTCCATTTTTCTGAATGGTTCTCAATATCTCTAAGTTTCATAGTATTTTGTATAGGCTAGTCAAATCCAACATCAATGAAACTACACACACATATAGAGTTGACTACGTTGTTTACTATTTTAATATATTTTTGTCTTGACATGTCAGAATATTAAAACACATACATGTTTTATTACTCATATAAATTTATCTCATTAACCATTTTTAGAAATAGGTATATGTCGCACTAGTATACACTAAGATCTACGATCTAAAAATAAATAAATAAATATTTGACTATGTTAAGACCCTAATACCTTGCACTAATGCATGGCCTGAGAATTTCAAGAATATATTGACTTCCAATATATATATATACACACACACATTTTGAGAAAATAGTCGTGCATAAGAATAATGTGCTCTATAATTCTACATTTTTTTTAAGGAAATTCCATTATTTAGGTACTCAATACCTGCACTAATGGGAACACTTGAAATATATTTTGCATGAAAAATAACATACTATTGTTTAAAAAAATCAAATTTCACACATTTATACACAAATTCTAAGAATATAAATTATATGTATTAAAAAAAAAATCATTGTAAAAGTACCTCAAAACATCCTTTCAAGTTAACATGGTGTTGTTTTTCCATGTTTGCATTGCCACTAACATGTCATGAGAGGCCATCATTAGGTTGCACTCGCTCATATATTTATTGTTTTTTTTCTATGTACAAATAATTTAGTTATTGAATGAAATATTAATTTTCAATTTTTTTTTGTTGTTGAAAAGAAAACAAAATGGAACCCATTCAACACATAAAATAGGATGACAAGGAGAAAAAGGGTTGATTGAAAAGTTTCAGAGTACTTAACGTATTTTTGTTAATTGATATTTCATGTTTGTTGTGATGTATATATTTTAATTGATTTAGAATCATCCATGAATATTTTATAGCATGTGCTTAACATACAAAGAAGAGTCATCCAAACATTTGATTGACATTGGATTACGTATGGGTTGTGAGTATATGTTGGAGTATCAAGTTTTAATTGAACAATCTGTAAGTAGCTATGTTGTTTTACTTCTCTTATTTTATAATTAATAGAATAAAAAGAAACCTTTAACTATGTCTATGCTTTGTCATGGTGTATAAAACTTGCAAGAAACAAAGTATGGAGTGGAGACAACATAAGATATCTTGAGAGACAGAATGAGAAATGGCTTTGAAAGAATGTGTATTGTTTATGAAGTAATTATTGCTATGGTTACTATTTTTTATTTATGTAATCATGTATATTATACTACAAATGAAGATATACTTAGTACACTTTATTTCTTTGTTTGTGGATGGAATATGAAGAGGTGCAATTTCAAACTCAAGCCAATCAAAAAATCATTCTAAATAATCAAAGTACAATACATTATGCAAGTGATGAAGATATGAGGCATGGAAGTAGCTTGAGAAACAACAGTAACTTGAGCAATGACTGGTGATCATCGAAATTGAATGTTACAAGTTGTATATTTGGAATGTTTGTCTGTGAAAATCAAACATGTTGTTTAATGTGGACACATTGTCCCAATTGGATGATGATATCTCTCCAATAACTATAACAATTATTTATTGACATTTTGAATATCGTGGACCTTCATTTTGTCCCATTTTGTATAATGAAGGGTCACTTATTCATATACAATAAAATGAATTTCTTATTCTATTGCATTGTCCATTGCCGTAATATATATATATATATATACATTGCTATAATGAACATAGGTGGAATTAGTTGGTATATTTGTTTAAATGATACAACATATTACTTCAATGACTATATCCAAATGAAATAATTAAAATTAAAAATCAATATTGTTATAAAAAAAAATTGATTTTCTAATGACTATTGGCATTTTGTAAGATAAACAAGAAGTTGCAATTGCATACCTACAACATGGAAAAATTAAATGTTTCAAGATATTGTTGCATTGCATTCCTTTGAAATAAATGATGTATTTTATACATACTTACACATTAGTGCTCTTAACAACAACAAATACACTGCCTCCATCACCGATACTGTTAATGTTGTTGTTATTGTTATCATTATCGTTACAAGAATTTGCAATGTACAAGTTATTATATGCACCAATGCTTTTATGTATTAAGTATGCACTAGGGCTTCACAAAATATATAATACACACCAACACATATCATAAATGTAGTGCACTAGTGTGTATTATTAATATGAATTACCTTATGCTTTTAATATCCATAATACACATTAGGGCAATTGAAACACATAATATGGACTAGTGCATAGTGTATGTATTTTGAGGCATTGATGCATTATAGACATAATCACTATGTTGGTGTGTTTTATTGTTTTAAAATCATCGTGAAAAAAACCTTCAACTTCCTAGAATTTTTAGTTATAGTGAAAATCCATTAAAAGCTCCATGAAAATATCTGGTACCAATAATAGAGGTTTTAGCGAATGTTTTTTTGACAATGTTTCTCACTATTATAACAATAAAAATCTTTGAAAAAACCTCCACTAGAAGGTGTTTTCCTTGTAATGGATCATCTTCAAATGGGAAAAACAAATATACCATGTTTGATACAGGCCAAAATAAAGTTCCAATTGTTTCAACCAACTATTCACTATTTTAGAGTTAACTTGACCATCATACATTGAAATTTCAATCTTTGCTTCAATTGTAAAAGGAATACTGGAAGATGAGTAAAGAGTGTTTTTTTTACATGAGTCTCCAAGATTCTTCACATTTGGAATATTCTTTGTCAACCTTGTGTTCTTCATGCTTAGCCTCTATTGAGTGTTCTTCCTTAGCCTTTAGTACTATCAACTATGTGACCATCTTTGTCAATGAAATAATGATCTACCCTAGCCAAGTAAACCTGAATTATAAGTCCTCCTTTTCATGTTCTCCATGAGTAGTCCCTACCATTGTTGGTTTTCTTCTCCTTTCTAGGCCTTGTAGTAACACTTGTCTACTATTTATGTGTTCACTGTGAGTGTTTACCATACATTTTCTCCACCAAGTATTTCAAACTTGATCTTTGATACCATCTAATTTATAGGTGGTGGGATTATGGTGTGTTTGTCTCATCAACAAAGATACATACTATGGAATCTAAATTAAATATCTTTGTGATTTATAAACCAACTAGAATTATGCTTCTTGTTTTATGCATAAATTGCTTTCAAGACTCTGCTTGTTTGTTTGCTAGAGGTGGCAAGGCCAAATTTGTCTCAATAGTTCTATTTCCTCACTTCTGAGATGCCATATAAACAATAGCACTCTAACATTTTCAATGCCAAAATAAAATAGAATTATTCTATCCAAACCCATTTCTCTATTTTTCAATATAAATGTGCATACACAACACATAAACTAGTTTCCTCTACCTATCATATTTCAACACAATGAACACCAATTTTATTTATGCCTGAAATTTCATCCTAACACTAATATTTATATTTAATTATACACTAGTGTTTGCACACTTACTTATACTGAAAGAGAGGGTGAATCAATATAATACTACTTTTTCTTTTCTTTCAATATTTATCAATGTTACTTTACCAACTATAACTGTTAATGATAAATACACAACCATACAATCCATTGTACACAAAGATTTAATGTGGAAACCCAAATGGGAGAAAACCACAAAAAATTTAGTCTACTTCTTCTTTATTATTGTCCATTCTATTTAGGTAGGGCCCCAATACCTTTTCTTAAAAGAAAAAATGATGACATCGGTGACAAAGATGACTACTCTGTGGTTATGGCTACCGATGAAGATCACCACTTTGTGGTTATGACTAGAGATGAAGATGAAAACTTTGTGGTTATGGATATAGATGAAGATGAAGATGATCGCTTTGTGGCTATGGCTAGAGATGAAGATGAAGATGACCGCTTTATGGCTATGGCTAGAGATGAAGATGAAGATGACCGCTTTGTGGCTTTGGCTAGAGATGAAGATGAAAATGAAATATTTGTGGCTATGGCTAGAGATGAAGATGAAGATGAAAATTTTGTGGCTATGGTTATATATGAATATGAATATGACCACTTTGTGGATATGATTAGAGATGAATATGATTGCTTTGTGTCTGTGGCTAGAGATCCAAAAAAATTGAAAGGACTTCCGAAGGAAGAACCATTATCATGGTTCAAAAAACCATGGCCCATTATGTTCTTTGATTATAATAGAGATTATCTTTCAATACGATATATCGGGAATAACCCATTTACTCATCTATGTCTTGTAAGGACTGAAGTCTCAATATTTTTTTGGCACATATTCAAGTGATGGAAAACAAAGAATATATTTTATGTTTTTACCTAGTGTATTGGTCCTTGGGGAAAAGCTCGGGAAATATAGAGATATTTTAAATACTTCTTGATCATCTGAGGATCCTTATCATAGATGGATCCATACCATGAAAAGAAGAAGAGATTATTTAGGGAATGAATTTTCGAATCAAGTGAAAGCTCTAAGAAATGGATCTCATTGAAAATGTTATCGAAAGGAAAGTGGAATTCTAGAATTCTCAGGGAGAATATTTTACTAAAATGTATGATCCATTCCTCAATGGGGCATTATGTGGAACAATAAACAAACTCGATTCCCCCTAAATGATGAATGATTCAATTATTTCGAATCTTTCAGATTTTGTAGAAGTATCTATGAAAGACTGTAAAGAGGGATTCCAAAAATATCAATTTGGGTATGGTTATATTATAACCCTAATTTGCACCAGACATGCATACATAGCAGCAAGCCATCTTACTTACTATTTTTGCCAAGCCAATACTGAATAATTCTTCTTAAAAAACAAATTTTTGAAGATGTACGCCCACTGCACCACTATTGACTGCATATGTACGCTAGATGCATCACTACTGCCCATGTACATATGCTAGTTGCACCATTACAACCTGCGTATACCCACAAAAGTTGCAAGGGAATACAGGCTTTTAGGTAGTTTTCTAACCAATTGACCGCCCATAGCTCGTCACCCAACCAAATAACTATCTTTTTAGCATATAAAAGAAAGTGTCGGGGTCCCATTTCAAGGAGAAGCATGAAAGCAGTGAAACTCTACCCATTTCCTAATCCCTCCTTGCCCCAAGAATTTGCAGTCACATTGTGAGTTTTGAGCCAGAATTCCCTACTCTTGCCCTTTTCCCTCATCCATAAGCCTATGCCCATTCTCTAGAGAGAAGTGTGAGAGAAGAAGGATATGTGGAAGCAATTGGAGCTTGGTGAAGAGGAGCTCAGGACTGGGTTCGAAGAGCAGTCACCAATCTCGTTCTGTAAGTGACTTTATGAGATTAATATAAAGAAGTACTTTTTTCGTCTCGCCATATGATGTGTTTAATCTGTATGATTGATTTACATTTTTTTATGACATCTAACCCATTAGTTCATATATAGAATGCATGTTCATAGTTTCTTATTTGTCTTTTGGTGACTGCAGGTCGGCCTTGGGAGGATATTTGCAGTCGAGAAGCGACCGAATGCATTGGGATCGACACTGAATGCGAAGTTTAAGGTAAGACTACCGGATCCCTATACTTTGTACTTTATACATGAATGTGGGGTGTTGTCGGGATAGTTTTTAAAAGTAAGAGACTTTAGACGGTTATATCTGCCTATACTTTAGAACCCTAGTGTAGTCCGTAGCAGGGTTTTCCCACTATAGAATAATTGGCGACCGTACTAGGGAACCTCTAGGGTTTTTAGGGGATTTTTGTTTTTTGGATACATTTAATTGGTTTATTTACTGTTTTTTGAGTTTCTTTGTCTTTAAGGGATTTTGGTCTTCCATACCAGTACTCCCTGCCTGGTTTGATTGACTGCTAATTTTTATTTTTAGAGAAGTCACAGAGGTGTACGCGACCTGTAGTGGGTTTTCATGCATACATACACGCCCTACCTTTGGACAGGTCGTGTACATACGTAGGTTGTTGAAGTATCATTTGTGTGCCTATGCCAAGAAAATATTTTTTAAAGAAGAGGCAATCATCCTCTTCCTTGAATGAAGCCATATTTCTTAGGGGATTTCTTGAATTATCCCTGGTCTTTGTTTATTGCAGTCTTTGGCCTAGGTTTGACAACAGTTAGTTTTTTCTTTATCAAGATTTCTTGTGTTTTCTTGATTAGGGTTTCAGACAAGTTGGTTTTTGGTCTCGTCTTGTCTTCACTTTTCCCCCTTTACTTGCTTTAGAAGAAAAGAAAATAATTCATTTTCAAGTTTCTTATTTTGGAGCATAAAAAAAAAAGTTTTTAGTTTCTTGTTTGGTTAAGTAGTTAGGTTAGTTGTTTTTCAAGAAGAAGAGTGATTTGTTAAGTTCTTTATTGAATAATTAGGACTTTAAGTAGCTCGCAGTCAAGCAAAATTCAGTTTTGAGTTTTTCTTTTAAAAGATCTTAGAGAGAAAAGTTAGTTAGAAAAGTTGGTTAAAGAATGTTCAATTTGCAAATCTTTGTTTGTTGAAAAAGAAGTAATTTTGTTTCCAGCATTTTTTCTTCTCTTTTGTCTCTTTATAAACACTATCAGTTTCATTTCTGTTCCTTTGACTTAAGATAAACCACTTAAAATTAACGCTTAATTAAAATTAATCAGACTTTGTGTTTGTAGGGTCCATTAACTAGATTAGGCTAGAGCCTTGATTTAGGTTGGAAAGGAAACTCTTCAAGGCTATAAAATAAACATAGGAGTCTGTGCTAGGGAGTGAAAAATTCTAGTGATGTGGAAACTATTCGAGACCCCCCTCTAACACAAGGGTTAAACACGAGGTCATGTGCGAAAAGGTAGCAGAGAAAAGGTTTCGGGCTTGATACGCTGCTCATTTTGGTCCGCCCGACTGTCAACTGTACCCGCCTGGTATTTGTTCACGAGTTGGCAACTTAGTTGCCTTTGATTTTAGGGACTTACATAGGTGACTGTTGGGGTATACCGTGGTACCTAGGGTATACATCAGGCCACACTTTGTAGAGTATACCTGAAGGGTTATTTCGTGTTTGAGTTGCACTTGCACCAGTAAGTTGCTCTAGTGTTGGTTGTTGTAACTTTTCTTCAAACTAGTAATAGTGGTTTGCTTGATGCATCTGATAGGAAATTTTTCTAGTGCGTGGTTTGGTCTTCAAAATTATAAATCCTTAGTGTGTCATTGATCTTCTCACATAGTGGAAGCTCAAGATCTCCACCAGTCGCGAAGGCTTTTGGGCCTGCCATCGGTTAACTTGGAGCCACTACCGCCACCGCGAAGGTGAAGACTTGACCAGGAAGGGTCATTTGAGGCGATCGGGCCATAGGAATTTGTACCTGAACCATCTCCGAAAGGAGAACATTCATCCCCGGGGGGAGCAACTATTTCTAACCTTGGAGCAGAAGCTCTCGGTCCATATAACCCTTTGATCACTGACTTGTCAGCGCCACTTTTGATACAGATTTCCCCTCTAAGGGTAACGCATCATGAGCGTCAGATAATCTTGCAAGCAACGATGGAAGAAAATGTTGTTACTTCAATAGGGAGCCCTCATACTCCCTCTACAACTGCCACAACTGGGGGTGTTCCGCCTCCTAAATCACCTTCGTAGGTCTGGGCCACTATGGTCTCGACCGCCTCTGCCTCGGGCAATGGTCTGATTCTGTCCATGGTAGATATCACTACACCTTTTGCGAAGAGTGCAATGGGCCCTTCATTTTCATACGAGATGCCAAACTTTCACACGAACTCGGTCCTTTCCTACTCCACCCTATAGACTTTGGGTCTGGGGGAAGGGAGCTCTAACGCTCCTCTGCAAGGGTCCATGGGGGGAACCTCAGCCCCTTATACTGATTTCCCTTATGGCGGGGGTCATATACCTCTGTCATCTCCCTCACTCGGCGATGCTCCTCAGCAACCTGTCTGGCTGACCATGAACTACAACCTGTCCAGAGCAGGTAGTCAAGCACCTTCTTCTAGTAGCACACTAGTGGGTTCTTTGTCGTACTCTTCTTTTGATGCATTTGGTAACAACACATTCTTGTCAGCTGTCATCTCAGGATTCGGCTGGGGGAAACCCTGGTTTTGGATCACAAAATTCTTCGAAGGGTACTATTCCTACAAAGGGGGCACACACTTCTCAAGGACCTTGGAACCTGTGGCAGGGATGTCGACTGGGGGAAACCCTTCCATGGTCAATGGAACCTCAAGCAAGGCTCAGGACCTATGTCTTTCGGATCGACAGAGGGAAACCCTTTCCAGAACCATTGGAACACTACGTCGGGAGAAATCCCTTCTCAGCCCTCAATGTCCTACTATGGGAGTCAGTCGTTGACATCTCAACAAGCACAGCATTCGAATCTCGGCCTAGGCCATGGTTTTTACCAGAACCCATGCCAGTAGCCTAACCTTTCCTGGCAACCTGGTGCCAGCCAAATCCCAGGCTCCTATCCTCCTGTACATACTCAACAACCTAAGCTACCGATTCTGGCAACTTTGCATTTGCCAGACTTGTCAAGATTATTGAATGACCCAATCTGTCATGATCCAGGTTGGCCTGCTATGTCGACCAAGTTTCCCTCGGACATTCCAAAGTTTGAAGTCAAGCCTAACGAAGATCCTGGGGACCATGTGACAACATTTCACCTATGGTGATCGTCCAACTCTTTGAGAGACAAATCCATCCAATTGCGTCTATTTCAACTCACTCTTATCGGGAGTGCCCCGAAATGGTACATCGAGCTCGACTGCTCAAGATACTCTACTTTTGGAGAATTGGCAATGGTTTTCTTAAACCATTTTCAATTACCTATGAGATACAATGTCGGTACAGAAGTGTTGGCCAAATTTAAGCAGACAAAGGCTAACCATATCTCTGATCACATCCGAGAATGGCGACGTCAGAAGAGTTTAATTAAAGTACCAGTTCCACCAACATTCCTGCTCGAATGGTTCCTTAAGTCCTTGGTACCCCAACTATCCAAGGAGGTAGCAACGTCGGGGGTCTTTTCCGAGGAAGAAGAAATAATGAGAGCTCAACAACTAGAGCTGATTTACTCTCAGTCTAGTTTTCTTTACGAAGTTTTTCCATATGCGCCACGGTCTATTCTTGATAAGACCAGACACAAGTCTAGACCACATGCTGACAACATTGTTGGTTAAGCACAAGAAAAGACCACTGATATGCTGTCAAACCAATTGCAAAATTTTTTGATACAACAGACAATGGCCAGCCCAACTCCTAGTTCAGTTGCTTCACCCGCTTAGACATCGGATGTACACAGCATGCAATCGACGAACCCAAAGGCCAACCTGTAGGCCGAAGGGAAGAAAAATAAGTGAAATAAGGGTAAGGGGGATAAGAAACCCACCAATAATGCTGGCAGGGGAAACATAAAGAGAAAGAACTCGAAGTATATGTGCAATCTCTATGTAGAAGACCGCTCAACTCACCTGTGCCCTTGACTCATGGAGGCCCAAACTTTATTAGCGTAGCAACAACCTGCAGTGTTAACGAACCCATCTCCTCATGGAAAAAATTTAACTCAAGCCTCCGTGAACGCAGATGGGGGAAGTCAGGGACCCACGTTTTTGTCTAGAAAACCCTCGACTTCGAATGTATATATGTTGAAAGGTCATGAAGCTCACATAGCTACTAGGGCACATTATTACGGAACACCAAGCACTGTCGAAAAGGGCAAAGAACCCAAAAACTCATTTGTTCCTCTCCAGATCGAGAGAACGATTGGTGAAACAATGACATGCATCCCGAAAGGGGCGTTCAATAAATCTTCACATAATCCAAATGCAAGGGTCGCCCATAACTACTCTGTGGTGGAGGATTTGTCACAAACCCCTTGTGCGATGTCTTCTTTGGAGGTCCTCCAGAGCTGCCCTTTGTAGAGAAAGGATCTGCTAGCTACCTTAGGATCCGCCGAGACATGTAATCCGGGAACTATCACGCTTGACGCAACCGACTTAAATCCTCGTCTCCCATACCACATCGCATTTCAGATAGTAGTGGCTCACCCCACGAGATCGTCTACCCAAAATATTTTCCGCACGGTGGTTGATGAGGGCGCCTCAACATGCGTGATGTTGTTGGCATGTTGGAAGGCCATTGGCAAACCTGTTCTATCTCCTTCACCTACTCTTCTTATGGATTTCGATGGTCATTCTTTCAAACCACATGGAATCATTCCTTCTTTCCTCTTGCAGTTAGGAGGGAAATGTTGGGTATGTGTTATATTCTTTGCATGTGTGTGTGTCGGCGCGTCAGATATGACAACTGTGTCTGACGATTCCTCGTAGTAGTGTTCAATTTGTGCCATGTGCACTGGGTGATTTCCTAGGGGGGGTCCCAGGGGGGGTAGGTATTCCCCCCCTCCTGGTTACACGCAGCATTCGGGGCAGCACCCCAAAATTTGTTTTTGGACGATTTTTGTTATTTTTAGCGGATTTTTCTATTTTTAGCGGTTTACTAAAAATAATCCCGGTTTTAGGGATTAGGGTTCTAGTATCTACGGAATACCTAAAAAAATTGTATACATTGTATAGTGAATGGTGAAATTCGATATAATGAATATAAGAAAGGTTTTCCTGGTTGAGGGTTTCCGGTATAAATCTATGTGTACTATGTGAATGAGCCATTGATTAAATTTTGTTTTGCTTAAGAATCTATATGCATTGCTTTACTTCATAGGTCTAAAACTTACATGTGGTATCAGAGATCATTTTTGGCTTCAGAGGGATGCCTTTGTTGTTGAGGGTTTGGCTCGGTCTTGATAGATCAAGTTTATCTTGGGTCTGTGATAAACCTCGGTTTAGTGGGAGATTTTGCAGTGGTGATTTGAGTGAAGAAAGAGGAATGGAAAGCTCTTCTAGAATCAGCATAGAGAAGTTCAACGGTAAAAACTTTGAGCTATGGTAGATGAATATGGAGGACCTTCTTGTAGACAAAGAACAATGGATCGCTATGGATCCTGGTACACAGCCTACTAGTACACCGTCTACTAGCACACAGGATACTGGTACACAACCTACCAGTACACAAACTACCAGTACACCACCTACTGGTATGTCGAAGGAAGATTGGGAGAAGTTGGACAGAAGAGCAAGGAGTATTATTCGACTCTGCCTGGCAGATTCAGTTTTTTTGAATGTCTCAGGAGAATCTACAGCCAAGGAACTATGGGATAAGTTGGGAAATTTGTATCACTCAAAGTCCCTAGTAAACAAGTTATTTCTTCGAAAGAAGTTGTATCATCTTAGGATGGAAGATGGGGATTCTATGACAGAACATCTAAATGCCTTTAATACTCTAGTAAGTCAACTTGTCTCTGTTAATATTACGATTGCAGAAGAAGATAAGTGTATTACTTTGTTATGTTCTTTG